>JAUMHM010084404.1:0-12431 GCA_032362435.1 Melikaiella ostensackeni | reverse complement strand
ATCGCAAGTTCCTAGTATATCATTCAACGTGTTCCAGAAGGTATCTTTCACATCTCTCTTGTCACCACCATCTAGAGCGTAGCACGCTATGATAAATAGTCTTCTGATTCCCACTTTCATTCTAACCCATAGTAATATAGTTGATACACATCATACTTTTGGACATGTTGTTCTGCTCTCTTATTCATAATCAGACCGACTTCTTGGGTACCATATGATTCATTATCTTCTCCTGACCAAAGTTGGAGTCCGTTCTCTATGTTTCTTATTCGACATCCCTTCTACTTTGTTTCCGGTACACACAGAATATCTAGCTTCCTCACGCGCATTGCATCCCGCAATTCTTCCTTCTTTAGATCATTTACACCTCTAGCATTCCAAACACCTAACCTCCATGATCGGTTTGTTTGTAAAATGAGGAGGGCACCAGTCTCCTGCAGTTTGGTTTCTAAGATGGCGAAAGACCATTCAATGCTCCAAAATGTGACAAGAATACTCAACTGTGAATGAAAACTTAACAAGCTCATGAACGCCACTAAATTTTCCTTTTAAAAAGTCACTTTTTAGAACTCTTATAAATTTTCAAAGATATTCTCGAAAGTACGTGATTTTCCATACATTTTCAAAAGTTTGCATTATTTTCCAGAACTTTCCGGCAATTTATCAGCAATCATAAATTTTCATTATTTTTTTTTAGTACTAAAACAAATTGCATTCTGACGATTTGAAACCTCAAATATGGTGACCGACGAAACTTTTTTCACGATTTCCTGCATAATTTGAGAAACTGTTCTCTTCCAAGTCTAAGGCATTTGAAAACCTCATGTTTTGCATAAGACGAAATATTTCAAATTAAATACCGCAAATTGCATTTTCACTAGAAGAAGTACCCACTGCACATCAAAAATGATCGGAAACACTGAAAAATATTGAGAAATGATGTCATCAAACCTACGAAATAATAACTTGAACCCGGGTTGAAAACTTTTTGTATGGGATTGATCTAAGAAAAGATCTGGGAAATCGTACGGGGGTTATTTCTCAGATAGTATATTGAAAGTATGACAAATGAGACTTTCCCATACTTCATGTATATATTGGAATGAAGTATATTGAATGTATAGCTCAAATATAGCTAATGTATAACGATGTATGGTTCAAGTATATATATATAGGGAAAGTATAGCTTAAATATAGCTGATGTTTAGTCAAAGTATAGCTGAAGTACACCTCATTACATTTTCATTGTGCATTCATTTGTTTTCAGGTCTCAAAAATGTTACAACTCAAAATACACCCACTTCGGCGTACTTTTGAGGATTAGCATTTGACAGTGAGATAAGAGTTCTACGTAATTAAAATTCGTTTAAGACAATATAAGTTAAATAGAGCCTTTTTTTGTAAAATAATAATAAGGTGTTACGTGGCTTTCGAAAAATAGCGGAATATTTTGTTCATGATTTTCGTGGTATTTTTTATTTTCATACAAAACTCCATCAAACGATAAAAAGTAAACCGTATCGCAAGGAAAAGTTCCTCTCATGAATTTTTTCTCTCAGGGTCTTGGTTTTGAGCTCTAATGTCAAAATTCCATTCTTTTTGTTTACTCAACAAGTATAAGAATTCGATATCTTTCATAACCTTTAACGATACTCTCTTTCGAAAAAAAATTATGAATATATTAACCGTTTAAATCGTCGTATTTTAATGGCCGTATTTATGTTCACTGAAATTTGGTGAAATTTGGTGATGAGAAACTAGAAAATTTTAATACGTGCATACGATTTCAGAAGTTCGAATTCCAATTTACAATTGAATAATCGGACTCTTGGTCTAACGCAAAAATGATTGAAATTATAAATATTTCCGCACTATAGCCAATTAGCCACACTTATGAATACAATACATACACTTTTGAATACACTTTTGAATAAAAAATAAATATAATGAAATTAAAAGTGCACTTACACTTATATATGTATATGATGTTATTATATTTACCAATAGAATAAAGAAAATTCGCTAAGTGGAAAATAGGTTAACAGTAACGATTTTCATATTCACTAAATACAGCAAACTGTCTGTTAACAAATTCTTTGAGCAATGAATGTTACAAGATGTTTTATCAGATTGAAGTTCATTTTTTTGAACTATTTGTATTTAATGAGCCTGTTTATTGCTTTCCAAAACCAAATTAATAAAAAACATCCAACTTCAAGATAAAAGACATACGTAACATTATTATACAATTTAGACTGACTAAAATTACTTTTATAACGAAATATTAAAGTGCAATAAGATAAAAGATCATGACCAAGAACAAAATTTTTATTATTTATGTTTGTTAAGATAGAAAGTTCCATCAAAATTTGTTTTTCTAAGGTAGTTCGAGACAGTTACAGGTAAACCCTTATTTTACAATTATAGATATCAATCAGGATGAAATAATTTCGCAATTGCACCTCTTATTTTAAAAAAATAAAAATTGAAAACGTGATTTTTTAAATGCAGATCAGGGTACAGTTTACATGCTTTTACCAAATGACTTCAAGCCTTTCCTGTAGTTGGATGTCATCATATCGGGAAAATGTTCGCTAGGAATTTAAGATACATTGATTGAAATAAAAAATGCCAAATTTTTTATGTGTTTTTTAATCATTTTTAACATACAGAGTACAGACGCAGCTATAAGCAAAACAAATCGATCAATTTGTACGAAACTTGGCAAAAATATTACAAATAAGGTGTACATATATGCCGCTTTTTCTGGCGAAAATCATTCACAAACATACCACGCAGATGAGTTTGCATTTATATAAATGAATAACCCATTTTCCAAATAAGTCACGAATCTATATCATAAATATTTTAGTATATATTTATTCTTTTCATGTATAGTTTTCTAAGGTTTTTACATATTTAAATCCCCCTCTTCCACAGGAGATAGATAGACATTAACAGTCTCAAAATCCCCTACCTACCGTCTGCAGCCGGATTTTGATTAGAAGCGCTCGCATTCGCCTGGACATTTGGTCAGGGGAGTGGAAAACTGCAGAAAACCAAAACTCCCGAGCGCAGCCGGTTTCCAACAGACGAGTTTGGATGCAAACATTCGATAGTTTCGAGTGTCCACACCCATCCTCGGCGTCAAACCTTTGGCTTGACAGAAGTTAAGACAGCGAAAACACGACTAAGCGAAAATCACGAACGATCACCTATCCGAACGCTACCCGCGTCCGTCCATCCTTAACGTTCGAGATCTCGATGAGTCGAGAATCGCCACCCAGCTACTGGGTAACCTATATCATAAATGAAATTATCATGATTATTATTATTATATACAGAAATGTACTGATTTTTTTACCACATTTTTAAAGACGATTGATGAAAATAGTTATTCTGTAAATCATTCATTAATTCTTTAATCAATTATAAACTTTTGTTGCCCTTAATATAAACAAATAACATATTAATATTCATATACTTGGCGGATTTTCTTAACACGTAGTGTTTTTGGTGGGATTGTTTAATTTATTTAAATGTTACATTTGAAAATGCATAATTAAGAATACTAGAAAGATTGTGCAATCTTAAACGCTTAGAATATTTGAAATTTGGTAAAATTGAACCCTTTAAAAAAAATGAAAAATATGTTATTCGAATATGGCTGTAGTAGTATGTGTATATGGATCAAAAGGCTCATTGTGGGGAAGATGAGTAGCTTCGACTTCAGTTATTGGAATACGACTTTCCTCGCGACTGTCGTTAGAGGGTATTGAAATTCTGCCGCGATTCTGATCATATAGTGGTATATAAAAATTGTTTTCGTATACTCCAATGATAAGATTGTTTTCTAGTCTAACAAATCGCTCTCCAACTAGTTTATGTCTTCTCGGAAAATGGACCCAAACGTTACGAAAAGTATGAGGAATATGAAGAGAAACAGGTGGAAGTATATCATCACTCTCCGATGAACTTGAATCTGTAAGAATTGATAGAAATTGGTCAATTTGAATAGTTTAAATATAAACCTAAACAACTAAACAGGTATATGCACAATATATTTGCTTATGGTAAGGTAAAAAAAGAATAGAAAATTTTTCATATAAATTGAACAATAGCATGAAAAAGAAAAGTGTAAAGTCAATCAGATTTGAACTAGGGCGTAAAAGTTGGCGGGATAAGGAATGTTTAAGGACAAAGAAAAAGGTAAAGAACTTATATAGGCAATGGAAAGAAAATGAAGGTTCGTGGGAAGCTTACATTCAGAAAAGATCAGAGTTTAGCAAAATGTGCGAGGATACGGAAAAAGAGAAGAAGAATGACAAATTAGAAGAGATAAAAAATGCGGAAACAGAGAAAGTTATTGGGAAGTACATAAATAAACCATGGAAAAAAAATCCAGCATAAGGAGTGAAATAAAGATGGAGGATTGGAATGATCACTTCATGGACCACTTAGAAGGAACGGAATCTCATACAACAACTCAAGGGAGAAAGGATAAACTACAGGAAGACAAATCCGATCTTAACGACGAAGAAATAAATGAATAAATTAAGTAATTGAGAAGAAAGAAAGCTTCAAGAGGAAATGAAATACCGAATGAAGCATGGGTGTATCTAGAGAGGGATAGTAAAAGGAAACTCTTGCTGATAAATAGAATATGAAAAGGAGAAGGCTTTCCGGATAGCTGGAGGAAATGAATCATCTCGTCGATATTCGAGAAAGGATATTCAGAGGATTTTAAAAATTATAGACCGATTACTCTCCTCAATACGGCGTACAAAGTGTATGCTATGATATAAGGTGAGAGATTAGTTCAAGATTCAGAAGAGAAGAATATTCTGCCGAAATCGCAGGCAGGTTTTAGGAAAAATAAAGAAAAAATTGACAACGTTTACGTACTGCAGCATGTCGTAGAGGGGGGATCTGGAGGAAAAGAAAGAAAAGATTTTAGCTTTCTTCATAGATTGAAAGGCAGCCTTTGATAAAGTAAACAGGGTAAAGTTGTGGAAGACAATGGAGACAAGAGGACTTAGAAGAGTTTCAATTGAAAGAGTGCAGGAAATTTATGCAAAAACGATTATTGCAGTAAGAGTAAATAACAATTTTACAGATGAATTGTCAACAGAGGAGGGTGTGAGCAGGGCTGTCCTCTGAGTTCTTCACTATTCAAAATAAGTCCATGAAGCTAGCACCTCCAAAATCGAGCTTCAGCATTCTTCATAGCTCGCAATTTTGGGCTTTTTTGAGCGCCGATACACATTTTTGGGTTCTGTACATTTTTCACAAAATCATTTTTTTGTGGAAGTGCTAGCTTACATTAACTTAGTACATCCACTGTCTAAAATACTGAAATGAAAAAATTCATTCCCACCAAGATTTTGGGCTTTTATTGGCTCTAGAAATTTGCAAAAAACAACTGCCCCAAAACAAACCTTGAGTTCCAAAATCCAAAAATTCCAAAAATAATTTTTTTTTCAGAATTTTTGGATGTTAACAGAGTCTCTCATTTTTGGGCTCCTCAAAAAGACCAACTTCGATTTTTGGACTCAAACCTTTCTGGCTAAAAACTCCTCCCATTGGACAGCGCAGATATAACTTTTTCGAAAAATAATGCTTTTTCAAAATTTCACAATGTCAATAGAGTCTCTTATTCTCGGGCTCCTGAAAAATACCATGTCTGACTCTTGGGCTCCAACCCTTAAGGCTAAAAAGCACCTACTTTTCACCATGTAGATCTGACTGCTGAAAAAAAATTCATAAGGTTTGAACTACAAGTGGAAAAGATTCAAGAAAGCGTTTGTGACACAATTTCTGTTAGAAAGCTTTTTACATTTTTTAAATGTTAGAAGATACACGACACAAGAATACTTCTGAAATGAATAATCGTATTGTTCGGTTTAAATATGTTACTTTTATATCATAGATTAACAGAGACTCCGCTAACAATAAAAAAATTCTGAAAAAGATTATTTTTGACAAAGTTATACCTGCATTGTACAATGGGGGTAGTTTTTAGCCATAAGGGCTGGAGCCCGAAAATAAAAGTTGGTATTTTTGAAGAGTCCAAAATCATAGACTCTGTTAACATTGTGAAATTCTAAAAAAGATTATTCATCGGCAAAGTCACATCCATATGATAGAGAGGGGTTGGTTTTTGGCTATAAGGGTTGGAGCCCATAAATCGAAGTTGGTAATTTCAGGAGCCAAAAAATTAGAGAGTCTTCCAACATTGAAAAATTTTAAAAAGACTAATTATTCGACAAATTCATATTCACGTGGTAGAGAGGGGTTGGTTTTTTGGCTACAAGGAGTGGATCCCAAAAATCAAAGTTGGTATTTTTGAGGAGCCAAAAAATCAGAGATTCTGCTAACATTGAAAAATTCTAAAAAGACAATTTTTCGACAAAGTCATATCTACGTGGTAGAGAGGGGTTGGTTTTTGGCAACAAGGAGTGGATCCCAAAAATCAAAGTTGGTATTTTTTGAGGAGCCAAAAAATCAGAGATTCTGCTCACATTGAAAAATTTTAAAAAAGGTTATTTCTGGACAAAGTGATATCTGTGTCGTACAATGGAGGTAATTTTTAGCCATAAGAGTTGGAGCCCAAAAATCAAAGTTGGTATTTTCAAGGATCCCAAAAATCATAGACTCTGCTAATATTGAAAAATTCTGAAATAGATTATTTTTTGGCAATGTCATATCTACATGGTAGAGAGGGATTAGTTTTTGGCTATAAGGGCTGAAGTCAAAAAATCAAAGTTGGTATTTTTGAGAAGCCCAAAAACCAGAGATTCTGCTAAGATTGAAAAATTTTAAAAATACTATTTTTCGACAAAGTCATATCTACGTGGTAGAGAGGGGTTAGTTTTTGGCTACAAGGAGTGGATCCCAAATATCAAAATTGGTATTTTTGAGGAATCAAAATATCAGAGAATCTGCTAACATTGAAAAATTTTAAAAAAGGTTGTTTTTGGACAAAGTGATATCTGCGTTGTTCAGTGGGGGTAGTTTTTAGCCATAAGATTTGGAGCTCAAAAATAAAAGTTGGTATTTTCAAGGAGCCCAAAAATCACAGACTCTGCTAATATTGAAAAATCCTGAAACAGATTACTTTCTGGCAAAGTCATATCTAGATGGTAGAGAGCGGTTAGTTTTTGGCTATAAGGGCTGGATCCCAAAAATCAAAGTTGGTATTTTTAAGGAGTCAACAAATTAGAGATTCTGCCAACATTGAAAAATTTTAAAAAGACTATTTTTCGACAAAGTCATATCTACGTGGTGATAAGGGGCTGGTTCTTGGCTACTAGGAGTGGATCCCAAAAATCGAAGTTGGTATTTTTGAGGAGCCCAAAAATCAGAGATTCTGCTAACATTGAAAAATTTTAAAAAAGGTTATTTTTGGACAAAGTGATATCTGCGTTGTACAATGGGGGTAGTTTTTAGCCATAAGAGTCGGAGCCGAAAAATCAAAGTTGGTATTTTCGAGGAACCCAAAAATCACAAATTCTGCTAATATTGAAAAATTCTGAAACAGATTATTTTTTGGCAATGTCATATCTACATGGTAGAGAGGGGTTGGTTTTTGGCTACAAGGAGTGGATCCCAAAAATCAAAGTTGGTATTTTTGAGGAGTCAACAAACTAGAGATTCTGCCAACATTGAAAAATTTTAAAAAGACTATTTTTCGACAAAGTCATATCTACGTGGTGAAAAGGGTTTGGTTTTTGGCTACTAGGAGCGGATCCCTAAAATCAAAGTTGATATTTTTGAGGAGCCCAAAAATCAGAGATTCTGCTAACATTGAAAAATTTTAAAAAAGGTTATTTTTGGATAAAGCGATGTATGCATTGTACAATGGGGGTAGTTTTTAGCCATAAGAGTTGGAACCGAAAAACCAAAGTTGGTATTTTCGAGGAGCCCAAAAATCACAGACTCTGCTAATATTGAAAAATTCTGAAACAGATTATTTTTTGGCAATGTCATATCTACATGAAAGAGAGGGGTTAGTTTTTGGCTATAAGGGCTGAAGTCCAAAAATCAAAGTTGGTATTTTTGAGGAGTCAACAAATTAGAGATTCTGCCAACATTGAAAAATTTTAAAAAGACTATTTTTCGACAAAGTCATATTTACGTGGTGAAAAGGGGTTGGTTTTTGGCTCCTAGGAGTGGATCCAAAAATTAAAGATTCTGCTAACATTGAAAAATTTTAAAAAAGGTTATTTTTGGACAAAGTGATATCTTCGTTGTACAATGGGGGTAATATTGAAAAATTCTGAAACAGCTTATGTTTTGGCAGTCATATCTACATGGTAGAGAGGGGTTAGTTTTTGGCTATAAGGGCTGGAGCCCAAAAATCGAAGTTGGTATTTTAGGGTAGCCCAAAAATCAAAGACACAGTTAACATTTATAAATTCTGAAACAGATTATTTTTTGGCAAAGTTATATCTGTGTTGTACAATGTGAGTAGTTTTTAGCCATAAGGGTTGGAGCCCAAAAATAAACATTGGTATTCTTAAGGAGCACAAAAATAGTGGACACTAGCGACACTGTAAAATTCTGAAAAATATTGTTTTTCGGTAAAGTCATATCTGTGTGGTACAAATGGGGTGCTTTTTGGGATTAGGGGTTCGAGCCCAAAAATCGGAGTTGATATTTCTGAGCAGCTCAAATGATTTCCACAAGTCAGGGGTGCTTTATTTTGGGAAATGTTGAACTTTTGTTATAAGGGATGATTTCGACACATAAGGGTTGCTTTTTGGTTACTGATCTTTAGGGATTTCGAGTGCCAGGAAAAATCCCAAAAATACGAGATTCAAATGGTGAAAAAATGAAATTTTTGTAGGGGGTGGATTGTGGAACTTAAGGGTTGTTTTTGGGCAGTTGGTTTTCACGGATTTCTAGAGCCCAAAAAGCGCCCAAAATTCTGGTGGAATTGAATAAATTATTATTTTGGTATTTTAGACACTGAAGGTGCTAGGTTAATGTAAGCTAGCATCTTCACAAACAATTGATTTTTTGAAAAAGGTAAAGGCGTCCAAAAATTTACATTAGTGCCCAAAAAAGCCCAAAATTTTGAACTATGAAGGATGCTGAAATTCGATAATGAAGGTGCTAGATAATTGGATCTTGTGGGTTGATTTAGAACCAATCTATTTGGATTATTCCATTTTTCATTAAGAAAAAGGTAATAATGAAAACCAATAAGATATTTCTAAAGAATTGGTAAATAGATATCTTTTGGTAAATTGAGTTAATCATTAACAAACTCAATTGAGAGAAATCTTGAGTATTCGTAGGCAACCCTGTAGATTGGAACCAATCTTTGCTCAATGTCTCTTTTGAAATTTTTGAAAGATAAAAAAAAATGTTTTTTCTCATGAGAATTTTTTCTGAACTGAAAAAGAACACCCAAAAAGTTCACAATTCACTGTTGACAATTTTGATCTCTGACATGAAAGAAAAAATGAGAAAAGAAATCATGGGAGGTATAATGGTTGGGAATGATAAATTCTGATCACTTGCTTCTGCAGACGATGTAGCACTTTCAGCAAACAACGAAGAAAATTTCAGGGAGTTGATAAGAAGATTCGAGAAGTTCTTGGACAAGAAAAGTTTATTATTGAACATATAAAATTCAAAAGTAATGCTTTTTAAAACAGGTGGGGCAGAGACAAAGAATGAAAATGGAAGTAGAAAGAAGTACATATAGAGCAAGTAAAAGAATTCGAATATTTAGGGTACACATTCGAAAGAAACGGAGACTGTGATAGACATATTCAGAAAATTGTTGAAGAGGCCAATATTGTGATGAAACAGAGATACTGAGTTCTATCAGACCGTTTGATATATTGTTAATTAACAATAAAGTTAAAATTGAAAGGCCTGCTTAAATCGTTATTTTCCGGTTAAGTGACAGGTAAAAAGTGCATAGCACATGATTCGTAGGGCATATAAATTTTTTTAAAACAATCGCTATTCGAACTCTTTGCGGCTAATAGTTTACGAGATATTGAATTGTTGATTTTTGCCATACAAAAAATTGCAACATTTTTGTTATTGCAAATTACATGTGGCAGTGCCAAATTTATGTGAAGATTCGTAACTGCCACACCACAAAATTGTTATATTATTTTTAGGGCTTCATAATGAATAGAAATCTCTGACATCTCATTTTTTTAATTTCGTCCGATCGTTTGCTTTTTTCTAAAATGCAAATTCTCATTTCGCTTGCATATAGACCTACAGCTAGCAATGAAATGAAAAATTTTCCGGTTTAATTGGTAGCAAGCCCGATACTATTTCGACCATAAATTCGTATGATCCTTTTTATCCTTCCTACCGTCAATAACAATGTAAGAAGCATTAAGAAAAGAAGATTAGTCCGAAACGATTTTTCAAAAATAAACACTGAGTTTAGTCCAGATTTTAAAGTGTGTAGTCTGGAATAAAAAATTGTGCAGTAGAAAATTAACTTATTTTCTAACAATTAGGTAAATTTCCAGTCTTCTAAGTAGTCATCACAGTATACCGATTGTCGTCAAAAAATGTGATTTTTTTAAAACTAGGTGACACATAGTTAGCAAAAGAATAACTTTGAATGCCGCAAAACATTTTTCAGGGTTTGAAAAGAGAGCATAAGGAACTGATTTCTAAAAAGATCAAATTGACCTTCAGTGATCATTTTTTCAAAACTCATATCATATGTTCTCGCTGTATCACATGCAGGTACAATTTTAGATTAATCTTATTCCATTAATTCTGCATGGAAGTTCAGAAAGCTTTGTTTATCTGACAGAAATTTTTCGGCTCTTACTAATCCTGAAAGACTTAATCATTTTTTAAATGTTAATATTGAGTGTAAAGGTGTTTAAATTGGAGCTAGAAAAGGATGCGTTTTTCTCGAAAATCAGTATTTGGAAGTTCTATAAGGACCCTCTTCATATGGACGTACATATATTTTTTCTAAAATGTATTATTTACTATACGTATATATGAGAAATCAAAATGAAATTATAAAATTTTTTTTTTTCTTGTTTCGATATTCTTTTTTGAAGCGACTTTGGATAAACTTTCTCGAAAAATACAACAATATTTATTAGATTGGCTTTAGGTTCGAAATGGTAATTAAATATTCTCTTAAAAAAGAAGAAAACAAATTTTCAATTGGGTCAATTACATTCTGACACTTCTGGTATTATTTCTATATTACTGGCTTTTTAATTGTGTGTTGTTGTGTTTTAACAAGTATTGAAGGGATTTTTTTGAACTTGAATAAAATGAGGTAAAATCGCTGAGTCTGTAGTCACGTATACAAACAATTCTCGTTTTTTTATTTTAAATTAGTAAGTTGTAAGTACATTATGATTGGTGGAGCTGTCGTAGTATAATCCAGTATCATGTGACGCTGCCTATTTAAAAGTTGCGTAGCGTTACCTTCTTATTGTTCCAATAAAATTAAAAATGTTGCGCAATCGCATTCTTATATGAAACTTTTTTATATCTCATGTTTACTTTTTTTTCTCCTAAAATTTTTCGGGTATTTAGATAATAAATTATTACACATTGGCAAGAACTTAAAATTATCAGCATTTGCGCGCGGCCCTGAAAAAGTGCTCGACACGTGCACACAAATACATACTATATTTTTTCATGACTTAGAAGCCCTTGAAGTTAACCTTCCAATTATCAAAAGAAAACGTATTTTTAAGAGATTTGTATCTTTCAACCGAGTATCTATACTTTTTGAAGATGGAATAATTCTTGTTACATCGAACAATCCGAAGAAAAGATAAAAAATGTTAATGATTAAAAATATGACAGCGGTTTTTCAGAAAATGTGGAAGAATGATTTTCTCAAAATATCCACCTTTCAAAATTATTCCTTTTCTTGGCAGATTGCTGATAATATTTTACACTAGCAATATTATATGCACGCTGCAGCACGCGAGAAGCATTGCTCTGCTCATAAATAATGTACAAATATAAAACAATATTACTATGATTTCAACTTTAAATTGTACAATTTTTTGAAAAAAAAAATATATTTCAGAGGCATTGAATTTGAAATATTTAATTCATAGAATTATCAAATTTAAAATGATTCAATTGTGAATGCTTTGTTCTTGCATGGTTTTTATTTTTGAGGCAAATTTTTTGTTTACAAATGAATTACTTTCCCAATTTAGGAAATTGGAAAGCTATGTTAAAAATATTCAGTTTTTAATGCTTTTTTTGGAATTCTTCACTTGTGCACGATTTGATATTGTATAATTTTTCAGCACATTGAATTTGAAATTTTTTAATTTAGACGCTCCAAGTTTGAAAATGGTCCACTTTTAAGTTGTGAAATTATTGGAATAATGAACAAAAACTATTCAATTTTTAAATTTAATTTTATGAAGGCATGTCGCCTATAGCTGATTCCA
>JAUMHM010084403.1:0-12433 GCA_032362435.1 Melikaiella ostensackeni | reverse complement strand
GATTAGTAAAATGTGCTACAGTCGGAATATCAACACAAAATAAATAAACCCAACACGCACTGAAGGTCACGCGTGTTGAAAGCACACGCACACACTATTAAATTAGGAGTCGCTCTCATAGAATTATATTATTTATCTTAATTATACACATTAGAAATTACATAAATACATATTCTTATGAGATATTATGTGTCATTCCATAATAAAAGGTACCACTTTGTTGATCGTAGTTTAGGAAATATACGCGTTTTTGTGAAAAAAGGTCTAAAGTATCGTCTTTGGGGTTTCGATGGGAAATCAGACTTTAATCTATGCTTTATCCGGTGACAATATCCTTGTGTCCCCGAAGTGACCAGAAGTGGGTAAATTTCATGTTTCAAGAAAAAATATAACATGTGCGCTTATAGCACTTGCCAACTTTAGATGCGTTATTCTCGAAAAGCAGATTTTCGAAGTTCCAAGTTTGAAAGTGCCTCGGCCACTCATTTTCCAACTTAGAGGGTTCGTCCTGGGCCTAAAATGTCGGAAATTTATCCGGGTATATGCCTATGGTCCTAACTCCACACCGACAGAGTGGTACATTTTCTTATGGAATGAAGCATATTATATTGTAAGCTGAAACTGAAGCTGACCACCCCCTCCCCCCCAATTTTGAAATACAAAATATGAATTTAATTCTGTATCATGGTGGGTTTTTTCCTGGCGTTCGCATGACTATTATATAGAGCTAAGTTATACCTCCTAACATGCTTTTAGTTTTTTTTTTTTTTTTTTTTTTTATTCAAAAAAAGAAAAGTTATACAGCTCTTTCTGTGTCAGGTCCGGCGTTTTTTTGGGACACACCATTCCTTTGACAAGGGTTTCCTCGGAAAAGGTTGCTTTTTCAAAGCGCTCCTCCCACAATACAACAGAGACTGAAACAATAACTCAGGACGATTTTTTCGTTTTTCGTTTCAAATAAATGCGTTAAAGTTAGACAGTTTTTTGTGTCTCATGTAAAACTCGGGTTTTGGTACTTACGCCCGTATGCACTGTCATCCTTCATTTACTACTTTGAGTAGTAATTGGTAGATGTTAGTATAATTACAAAATTTATTTCAATGAAAACTAAAAATATTTCATTTATATCTGCAGAAGATTTCAGTATCTACTAAGGACTCTAGTAAAGTTGATATTAAAGAAAAATGCAAATATATTTGCTCAATAATTTATGAAAAGCACATTACTTACTTATATACAATTATTTATCTGAATAGAAAGTATTTTTTTCGAAGTACACTGGAATCTGGATTTAACGGCCCTGAATATACCGCCTTTCCTAGAATTACCGCCGGCTGCATTTTACGATGAGGGGGTCCGAAGGGCCAAGAGAGAGGCGCTGTGAGCTCAGCGGAGTTAAGCAGTTCCGTAGCCACACAGCGGGAAGTTCGAACACTCGCGTGCATATTTCGCATTTATTTTTAAATATACGCGGAAAACTCTCTTCTCACTGATTAGTCTTCATTATTAAAAAAGGCCCATCCTCTATGATAACAAAAATCTAAATTTGTACAAAATATAATTAATTAATATTATGTATTCCTACTGGAAATGGTTCATATGGCCCAGACTGTTTACGTCATAAAAATTCTTGGAAGGGCGTCACGAACATCGCAGGCCACACCTAAGACAGGCGGTATATCGAAATTCCAGTGTAATATGCTTCTCATGTTAATGAGCAAATACATTTCCATTTTTCTTTATTTAAAAATAAATAAAAATAAATACAAATCGCTCGACGACCGTTGCGTTGATCTTGAAGTCTCGCGACTCGGCTCCCATCGTCTGTGCATCACCGCGCCGCGCCGTTCGACCCCCTGTCGCCATGCGTAGCCAAAATTACTAACTAAGATAGCATTATTCGAAAGTATCTATGTTACAGGCAAAGTATATAATCCCTAGGCTATATATATAATGTCCAACCGAGGCCAGGTAAAGTACGTAAAACTCTTTATTTCACAGATTGCCTAGGCATTTTATATAAAGCCCAAGCGAGACCAGGCAAAGTGTGTGATAGATATTCTTCATTTTAAAAATTGAGAAGTGAGCGAACAAAACTTAATAAAATCATTTGAGTTTATTTCCTAATATTTAAGGATATATTTTAGGTTGTAGCGTGAAATCCATTGAACAAATTGGGCTGTTATAATCAGTCAAGCTGTCAAATAAATTAGATGCAAAAAAACTTTTGAATTAAATACTGTCATTCACTATTTTGATTCAGTAAAGGCATATTTCACTGATTATTCAAGTTCTAAAAAAATATATAACAATTTTTTGTTTACACATGAAATCAGAAGATAATTTTATACATGATTGCCATATTTTCAATTTTAAAAATGAAATTTTACAGTTTTTTAAAATTATATGCGAGGGTTGTGCAGAAAGTAAGAATACTGTTGCCATATTGGGCTGTGGGAATTTTTTTCACTAAGTTTGGCAATACGGAGTGGTAGAGGGGGTTCTCCTGAGCACAACGAGCACAGGAGGACCTCGGTAGTACGAAAACTAACCCCGTAGTATCAGTTTGCGTGAAACATGTCAATAAGAAATCACGCCAAGTGCACAGTGCGCAGAGTCATCCAGTTCCCTCACGCAAAAGGAAAAACACCTACTGAAATTTTCCAACGAATCCAAGCTGTTTATGGTGAAGGTGTTATGAATCGAACGAACGTTTTTAAGTGGTTTCGGGAATTTAAAGACGGCAGAACAAATGTTCATGACCAGTACCCCGTCCGCCAAAAAATTCAGAACTTCAATTTCGAGCAAAAAAATCATGGCTTCTGTGTTTTGGACCGAAAAGGGATCATTTTGATCGAATTTTTTGCCTCAGGGGGAGACCATCAACGCAGAAAGATACTGTGAGACGCTAAAAAAGCTCAAGTGGGCGATTCAAAACAAGCGGAAGGGAATGTTGGCGAAGGGAGTGTGCTTGTCGCATGACAACGCTCGTCCGCACACAGTCTTGGCCACCAAGGCACTTGGTGATTTTTGGGATGTTTTGAACTATCCCGCTTACTCTCCTGACCTGGCGCCTTCAAACTACCACCTGTCCACCTACCTGAAGACTCACATGAGTGAAAAAAAATTTTTCACCGATGAGTAGGTGAAAACAGAGATCCTGAAGTGGGGGAAGGTGGTGGCGGGAAACTTCTTCGAGGAGGGCATCAAAAAACTTGTGCCACGGCTCGCTACTTGCATAGAACGGGAAGGCGACTACGTGGAAAAATAGTTGACATGTATACAATCAAAACCCTGTAATTTTTTTTTTAATTAGAAAAATCTAGTACTCTTACTTTCTGGACATCCCTCGTATATGGCGATTTGCGAGCGTCATGTGTCACACAGCGTCGCGAGTATTTTGCGTCGCACCATTGTTGTCTGGGGCCTATTCCGTGCATTTTGACAAAAAAAACTTATTTTTTTCTTGGAAACTGTTGTTTATAGGGTTGCAAACTTTGTAATTTGTGAGACCGTAAAATATTTTTTATCCAAAAAAGAACAAGTACGCTTTTAACTTTCTTTCTAAATTCAGGGGGCTGCAGTTCTATTTTTATTTGATTATAAGGAAATAATACATAAAAAAAAAGGTTACGCAGACTTTTTCTTTTTTGATAAAAGAATGTTTAACGGTCTCATAAATTAAATTGTGTGGCGGAAACCCTAAAAAAATTTTGAATGACAAAATACGTGGTTCTTTGGCCAAAAGGTGTAGAATCAGCAGGGAGGGGGTGGGGAAGGGGGAATATGAAAATAATGGGGGTTTTGATTATCACCCTAATACATAACCCCAAAAAACTTATATTTTTTTAGCATTTGCAGGAATTAGCTGGCGCCCAAGGGATCAGCGGGTCTGGTTCTGGTACTCCTGGCCCACCGTCTTATGATGTAATTGTTCAAAGTCAAGGACCTAGCGACCTACCACCTCCTTCATATGCAGAAGCTATTGCTTTATTACAGCAGGCTGGTGTTCATGGTAAATATGTTACTATTAGTATTATTACTATGCAATCATATTTTTAATATCTATTTTCATATTATCTCTCATTCAATATTTTGGATTTGGTTATTGCTGTATCAATAATTTATTTCGATATGAATTAAATTTCAGAAATTCTAAATACCTAACAATTCCTTTATCATGGTTCAATAATTGAAAATCAAAATTAATTATATAATAAATTAATTTAAAATAATTGTTTGTGATTCGCAAAGCTATTTTGGTTTTACATTTCAATTCCTTGTAACTTCTATTATGTAGGTATAATGCATTAAAAATTAAAACCTCGCCTGTTTCAATGTTTCTTATATTTGGTGAAGTTTCCAAATAAAACAAATTTCTGATGTGATCTTGTTTCAATTTTTAATACTAAGGATGATAATTAATGTCAATTTAAAAAGAATAAGAAAAGATAACTTAGATACTTCAAATCTGTCGATAAAATTGTTCTTTTTTTTTAAACAAGTGGAAAAATAAATTTAAACTTGTATAACACGGAATGAACTTTCTCAAATAGTTTTGGAATTTTTTATGTAAAGAGCAAAGTGCCCCCTCGTTTGGACTTATCGGCTTGCTTTTACATACTCGTTTTTATGAGTTTTATTTTCTTTTTTGTTTTGTGTACATATAAGTTCCCTATTTTTGTAAAAATCGCCTGATGGTTTGTCTTATACCCCTATCAGTCACCACAGAGTGTCACCTATTGTAAAACTTGTCACCTATTTCACCTATTTTTGAAATTCCTCACCTCTTCACCTTTTTTCAGTTGAAAAACTAAAATTTAATTCAAAATTGCAACTTGCAATACCTTGGAATTAATTCGGGTGAACTGAAATGAACTGCAATTTTGTCGAGACCGGGACAAAGCCGGAAAATGAGAGTGAATTTATTTTCTGGTCGGAAATTTTTGTAATTCTTATAGTTTTAGTGGAAGAACGTATTCAATCAGGACTCCAAGTGGGAAGTCTTACAATATTGAACAATTATAAATTAGGAGCATTTGGAATTATCGAAATGTGAATTTAAACGTTATTGTACAATTGTCATTTGAAATCCTTCATAGTTGAATAACTTTAAATTGAAGATGCTAAAAATTTCATAATTTTACTTTGATTCTTTATAAATTGCATAATTTGAAACAATAGTAGCAATTTAAATTGAATAATTATGAAATTAATCCTTCAAAATGTTATAAAAAAATTTTATTTCAGATTGCAAGGAACAATTTTAAATACGAATCTTTCAATTTCAAAAAATTTTTAGATTGCAAAATTTTAACGTTTTGCCCTAAGAACCGTCTTGCTTGAAATTTAAAATGTTCAAAATTATGCAATTTCTAACTGAAAGTCTTAATAGATAAAATAATTCAATTGAAAGCTCTAACAATTGATTAGTTTTAGATTAAAAATTTATAAATGAGTACAATTTCCAATTAAAAGTCTTTAAGGTTATTTATAAGTGAGTCAATTTCAAATTTAAAGTCTTAACAGTTGAACAGTTTTCAGTGTTTCAATGTTCAGTTTGAATTTCTTTTCTGTTCGGAGACCTCGAAATAAAAATTGTTCAATTTTGATGGCCTCTATTTTTGAATTATACATACAATTGTAAATATTTTTTATTTCGAGTCTTGAATTATTTATTTCTTATCTTAAACGCTTCAGATTTCAAATGTAGACTTGTTCAACATTAGATTCATATATTTAGATATTCTTATTTGAATAGGTACTTCAAATTATAAATTCAGTTTTGAGAGCTTGAATTTTAAATTTGAAATGATTGGGAAAATTTTTTAAACCCTGAAATTATGTTGTAATTGTTTTTGTGTCTTGAATGGCCACTAGAATGGTCCTTATTTTTCAAAATCATATTTTTTGTCCTCACTCTCTAGTTTTGTTCGAATGCCAAAAGAAATTATCTCCATATATGAGAGATATCGGTTAAAGTCCATGAAATTTCCCATTGATTTAACATGGGAAAAAAACAATTTCCTGCATTTTTATTTGATTCATACAAAATTTTTTTCAGTCACTTATTCGTCACCTGTTTTCGAAAAAAAATTCACCTATTCACCTTTTTCAACTCCAATAGGTACTGTGATGACTGCCCCATGAAAAAGTACTAATGGATTTTAAACAAATATGACTCATGTATGGCTGTTTGCATTATTTTCAAATTTCGTTTTTTGAAATATCTTGAAAATATTAAATTTAGGAAAAAAAGGTTGTAGATTTTGAAGATAGCACATTTTTTACTAAAACATTTTGCTGTAAATGTTACAGATTTATAGAAAAATAAGAAAAACTAAATTTAATTATTTTCGTTTATGTATACCTTCCCCCCAAATTAACCAATCTATTAAATGAACGTTATGTAAGGTAACAAAAAAAAAAAAAACGAAAATGATGAAATTTAGTTTTTCTCATTTTTTCTGAAACCCGTAACATTACAGCAAAATGTTTCAGTTAAATAAGATGTATTTTTTCGAAATATTTCAAAAAAAAACAAACTAAAATTGAAAAGAAAGTCAAACAGCCATACAAAGTTTCAAGTCGTTTGCTCCATAAATCCCTTGGTAATTTTTCATAGGGGTGTAAGGGAAGCTTTTACACGAAGTCCTAACTCGAAGATATGGGGTCAACTTTTTGGAACTTTATCCACTTTAAATGTGACATCGCATGAAATTATACGAGTTTAAATGAGTTAATTTTTAAATTCATTAAAATTACTACTATTGATATTTTAAATTGTACAATTTTTATCGTTTAAAGTTTTAAGTTATTGCATTTTTGGAAATCTTCAATTTGAAATACAACGTTTTTCAATTTTAAAATGATATAATGTTGAAAGCCTAATTCTTAAATCGTTTAATTAAAACTTGGCGTTTAATTAAATTTAACAATGTAAAAATAATAGCCTTTTAAGGGCATATGTCTAACAGGAGTCACGTGACCAAACTAATGCTCAATATTTAATCTTTATTTTTGGAATGGTTTACTCTTTTTGTAAATAAAATATCGCTCTAAAACTTTGGGAAATGCAAAATGAAACAGTGACTTACGTTTGTATACATCATTTGGGTGGTAATTTGTAAAAAAATTTTCTGGAAGAAATCAAAACTGGAGCAACGTCAGAATTTTTTTTTCAAACAACTTATATCTACACGAAATGAGATATAGAGTTGAAATTTTCGGAAATAACATAAACGACACTAAGGAACGTTTTTATGGTCCTAATTATTTGCACTTGAAAAAAAAAATTAGTGAAAACTACATTTGAAGGATTACCGACCGTGCTGCAGAAACCGTGAACAGCATTCCATTCTCACAAAAAAGTATTTTTGCGGTTAGGATCAATTGGGATACTCATATCAGCCCGCGACTTGTCACTTACTGTCATTGTGAACTTCCTTATGCAGGCCGTCGCACGGTCGGTATTTCTCAAAATTTAGTTTTTCATTAACATTTTTTTTCCATGTGCAAATAATTAGGACCATAAAAACGTTCCTTAGTGCCGTTTCTGTCATTTCCGAAAATTTCAACTTGATATCTCATTTCGTGTAGATATCAGTTGTTTGAAAAAAAATTTTTACGTTGCTCCAGTTTTAATTTCTTTGAAAAAATTTGTTTACAAACTTCCACCCAAATGATGTTCACAAACGTAAGTTACTGTTTCCTTTTGCATTTCCCAAAGTTTCAGAGCGATATTTTATTTGCAGGAAGAGTAAATCGTTCCAAAAATAAAGATTAAAAATCGAGCATTATGTCACGTGACTCCTGTTAGACATGCCCTTAATTTTAAAAAAAAATCAGCCCGCTGCGCGGACACATTCTCATCGCGCGCGGCTCGCTCCGCTCGTAAGTTTCAGCGCGCCTAACATTGTGTCTACATGGACGCGTTTTTAGCTCGCGTTCGCGGACCATGAGCCACTTGATCGGCCCGGAAGGTTGCGTACTGGTAACTGATTGGCTGACAGTGTCCGCGTACGCCGTACGCGAACTAAGAGCGTTCCCCTGTGATACAGTGTAAGTCGCACATTTGTCGGATCTCGCGCTCGCGCTCGATAATGTATATACCTCACGCTACGCGCTCGCTCTATGAATTTCCCCCATATTTACACAGAGGTCTTTTAAAATTGAAAGTTGAACCATTGACAACTGTAATTAGATGATAGTGAATTCTCTTTTGTTAAAGCTCCTTCGGCTTTAACGAATACATTCTCATCACGTGTCTTGCGCTTCGCACTCGATTAAAGTATGTGCTAAACGCGAAATTTTATATATTATATTGATATCTATTATAATAAATTAATGTTATATCAATTTATATACCTTCATTTTCTTACTTAATTATCTTTATTACTCAACAAATTAGATAAGTGTATTTATTATTTCTTTTTTTAATTTTGAATTGGATTCGTTATAAAGTCTCTAATAAGCCGGAGAGGAGGTAGTTGGAAGTCTAGTTTTAATTTGTGAACCTTTTTGTATTCTGTTTTTGGTGTATGAAAGGGCTCATGAGGAAGTAGATTTAATTTCGATCTTGATAACAATTTTAAAATGTCGATAAACATTGTATTGTATCTTGTGCCGTTTTTCTATAAATTTGAATTTTTTATTTTCAATAGTATTTTTTCAAGATTAAAAGGAAAACTACCCGTCTTATGAAAAAATGGTCAATACCAATTTTCAAATCTTTTTACGGTGAATAATTTTATTCACTACCATTTTGTTGTATCATGTGTTGTTTTTCCAAAAATTGAAAATGTTAATTTTTAACGTTATTTTTCATGCATAAAACAAAAACTGTGCGGTTTATTTAAAAAATTGCCCAAAGAAAATTTGTAGATCTTTTTAAGATGAACAATTTTTCGGGGCGTCATTATGGTTCAGGCGGTATCGTGCTTGGTTTATGTCTTAACACGGCAGCTTTGGTAGCCACGCTGGCGCGGGTTCGATTTCCAAAGCAGGAAGCGAGGCTAGAAGCGTTTGCAGGAAGCGAGGCTAGAAGCGTTTCCAGAAAGCTTCGCTTCTGTTCATTTTGGTATACTACCCCACAGATACCTTGAACACCTGCAGTTTATAATTAACCCTACAGTACAGTCGGTAATGACTCTGGCAGTTGATGCAACTATAAACATTCAATTAATAAAAAAAAATTTTCGGGGCTACATTTTTTCATATCTTGAATAGTTTGACCAGGAAAAAGATTTTTTCATTTTCAATAACATTTTTTACCATTAAAACAAAAATATGCGTCTCATAAAGAAATAGTTCGAAGCTTTGTAGTTCCTTTTGAGATGAAAAATTTTGCTTCTTAACAGTTCTTTCGTATCTCGTATTGTTGTGTTGAAAACTGGAAGTTTTTATATTTAATAAAATTTTTCACGATTGAAACAACAACTATGCGTCTTATGAAAAAAAAGTATAAAGAAAATTTATAGATCTTTTTGAGATGAACAATTTTGCTTCTTAACTTCTTTTTTCATATCTCGTTCAGTTTTGCTGGAAAGTCGTATTTTTTATTTTGTATAACATTTGTAACGATTAAGACAAAAACTATGCGTCCCATGAAAAAACAGTCTTAAGCAAATTTTTAGATCTTTTTGAAATGAAAAATTTTACTTCTAAACATTTTTTTCGTATCTCGTATAGTTTTGCCGGAAAATGGCATTTTTTATTTTTTAAGACGCATTTTCTATGGATAAAACCAGAACCATTGGTCAAAATGTCTGGATAACGAACTTGTCCTCTCTTTTTGGTCCCTAAAAACGTACGTCAAAGCACAATCTAATCCGATTAGTCTTTCAAGAATTATCCACTGCACAGACGACAACGACGACTTTGACAACAACAGACAGACACCATCGTCAAACCTATTTTTTCGGCTTCATGGGGTCTCGAAATATAGAGAGTTAATGAAATCTGCGAAAGTTGATTTCCACATAAAACCAATACCTTTTTATTGAGATGAGAATGTAAAAGAAACTAAAAAATATTCTTAAAGTATTATCAGGTTGTATTGAATCGTGAAAGGAAAGCCTAAAAAAAGTAATCGCCTCCTAGAAAATCCTTGTTAAAGGATCGACGTTTCCCAAAGAATGCCGCACTTGACACAGGAAAAGCTGCATAAGTTCCGCGTATTTTAATTTGTTTTCAAGCTGAAAAATAGTCCCGAGCGATTATTTGGCTCTATTGAATCGTAAAATGAACGCCTGCAAAAAAGCAACCACCTTTGAGAACATCCTTATCAAAGGAGCGATGTGTCCCAAAAAACGCCTTACATGACACAGAAAAAGCTGCATAACTTTTTCTTTTTTGAATTTTGAATGAAAATTATAAAATGTTATCGAGGTATTATTTGGTTTTATTCAATCGCGAAAGAACGCCTCCAAAAAAAGCAACCACCTACGAGAAAACTCTTGTGAAAAGGACGGAGTACCTCCCCTAAAAAAATATATATGATTTATAAAAACCTATATAAGTTTACGCATTAGATTAAAAATAAAAACAACAACAGAGTACTTTTGAGCCTTTTTAGAGCTCTATCAAACCCCGAAAGGAAAACTCTGGAAGAGTGTATAAGTTTAACATGTTTTATGTCTTTTTTCAATTAAAAATACTGTTTCTAGTCCTCATGGGGCTCAATTGAATTGTGAAAACCGGAGGGCGGAAAAGAACAACGACTTCAGAAAAAAAAGATCAAATATCGATTTCGATTGATATGAAGAAACTATGAATTTCCTTAAACTGTTTCACCTCGTAATGATGCGCTTATATTAATTGATAGATTATAAATAAAATAAGATTATAAATTAAAACTGTTTCACTTTGTATAATGATGCGTTTATATTACTAAACGCTTCATTACAAGATGAAACAGTTTAAGGAAAGTCATAGTTTCTTTACATAACTCGAAATTTATATTTGATCATTATAAATGTTGTTTGCGTGCAAAATAGTTTTAGAGAGAAAAAACGCATGCTAGACGACACTATTACACTATACATTATACATTATAAATCCTTTTTCAGATTTTCATAAAGCATGGAACAATCAGGGGATAGTGAGAGTAATGGTGAGATCTGCTAGTACGTGAGATATTTACAAATACTTGAAGTACAATACAAGGTAAATATACTGCTTCAATAATAATAATAAGCAAACTGTGTACTAATTATAAATTATAAATATTTGTTAGATATGGAAAAAGTATGGAAATGTAAAAGTATGGAATATAATATGGAAAAGTGGACTATTCTGTACCCAAGCTTGTTCAGATTGCAATGGCGCAAGTTTTTCTAATTGTTCACCAGAAACAATTTTGGTTGAAAATGAACTGGAAGATGAAGAAGTTGATACAAATTTGTAAAAAAGGAAACAAACATTACGTGTAATTAAAGTATAAAATATTTTGTGAATTGTAATCAATAAAATCCTAATTACATTTCTCAAATACCTCTTGGAAGTAATTATTTTTAGTTTATGAGAAAAAAATAAGTCCATTATGTAATGATTTTAGTATTTTAAATTCAGAACATTAAAAAAAAAGAATTATTCAAATCCGAGCGGTTCCGGCGAATTTGCAGTCAATACACTTTTTTGGTCCAAGTTGCCTCCACTACTATATGTAGTTCTTTTTTATATTGAGGACTATTTTTCGAGCGTTCTATTTTGAAGCCAATATGCGTATTTTTTAATTTGTTAACTTCAGATAGGTGAATGATAGGCGCTAGCGAACTAAAAATATGAGGCACAGAGTACTGTTTTAGCATAACTCCAAAGTTCATGACATTAATGCTCAGAAAAAAAAACTATCATGACATTTGATTTTTGTTTCCCACTTCGATTCTGTTTGAAGCCCAGAAAGTAGTACTCAAATTTTATTCATTGTGCATCATGTTAAAGTGGGACACTTTTTATGGCATTGTTTTGATACCGAAAACCAGCATTATAATACTTTTTTTTTGTAGTGTAATTTTCCATTTTGAATGCTTCAAATTTGGAAGAGTTCTGCTTCTAATGCTTTAATTTGTAGTTTATAAAGAGTAGAAACTACACTGGCACTTAGCGCGCGATTGATGTTGCTATCATTTATAATATTTGTATAATATTTTGTTGCGCTTTTATAGCAACCAAATCGTTGCGCCATCCCAGACATTCTTCTCAAAGTAATAAATCAAATTTAGAGAGTAGATTAAAAATGTAATACCTCAAATGCACTGATGAAACGTAACATAATGTAATAAGCCAAATCGGTTGATTTAGAACCAATCTGTTCAGATTATTCCAATTTTTTCAAGGGAAAAAGTTGATAATCTGAACCAATAACACATTTCTAAGAATTGCTAATATGAAGAAAATGTTCTTTCTTCTTCAAAAAGATTTAAGTAAAATA
>JAUMHM010084402.1:0-12433 GCA_032362435.1 Melikaiella ostensackeni | reverse complement strand
AAAGAAGAATTGAAATCGGCCGAACGAGAGCGCCACACGGTGACGAGTCCTAAAACTTTTTGATCAAGGTGGTATTTTGATTTTTTTATTATTGATATTTGATATATTTTGATTATAATTGATGTACGATTTTCAAATTGAAATTGTTTGTCTTAAATGAAAGTCAGAATAATCAAAAGTTGCGGAATCGTTGGTAGTAAATATTAATTGTATTCCTAACTGAAATATAAATAAGGAACTATTCGCTCGCGTAGCGCGCGTATCATCTTGCCAGTATACAAAAAAAGAACCTATGCAAATGTTTTTCCGGAAACATGCAGGATTTTCAGAAGTGTTAAATTATACAGGTAGATTTAATTTATTTAAAAAATTATATACTTGGGGTTAAATTGATGTAATTGCAAGTACTACAACTATTTCACAATGCTTCATTTACCTAGTCGTAACGCAGCGGACGCTGACCACGTTACATACATTATAGTATGATAATAGTGAATATATAATTTTGCTGACACTATTCAACGCCAGGTCCTTAGTCTCGTTTAATGTACAGGAAAATACCTGTCACAGGTTTCATTAACCTTGCAGGAACCTCGACAATTTTACTGTCCAATGGCTATAATTTACATTCCGCTTTCCATTTTTAAAGTATGAATTGTACTGTTAAAATTATCTGCTGTAAATTTACAATATATATATTTTCACAATTAATTTCCGCATCAAAATTCGCAGAAGCAAATCTTCGCAAAGTGGGCTGAGAGACACCAAAAAGTGACCAAAAACCAACTTTAAAGTTTTTGGTGAAAGACTTAATTTTTATAATGTAGATAAGTTTAAGTAACTTTTTTCGAATATTATGATTTTTTAACAAGTCCCCTTTATTCTAGAACACTATGAATTAAAGAAATGAATTTTTTATTTCAGTTTTTTAAGAAATCGGTTCAAAAAACTTGTTCATAAGAGTATGAATTCACGTGTTATAATTTTTTTCTCATTTCAGTGGTCATGAATTAATACGATGTGAATGAGAAATACGAATATTAGCTTCGTTTCGAATTCCCTTACTTTATACTCATGCATTTAAAAAATTTAAAATATAGATATTTTTTGAATCAAAAGTTCCCCGAGATTTCACGTCGTATCTAAAGTTTTATTGTTCTAAAAGGTTCATTATGATGTTAACAGTCAGATTGTTTGCCACCTTTTTCCACCTTTGAAATTTGACGAAGATATTAGCAAATGAAGTTAAGCGCGCACATGCACGGTGCGAGGATTGTGGCTCGCATTAGATGAACCGCAAGTTTTTCCGTTGAAATATCTTTAGCCCAAAGGTGCGAACACTGAGAATATTTCTTTTTGACTTTGTATCTGGGATGTCTTACAACTATTTTCTTATGGAAAACAAAATTTTGGCCGTAGCCATTTTGAAAAAATTCATGTTTAATTTTCAAGAATCGAATTTCCAGTTTTTCTCGAAAATGAAGCGAAATATGGAAATAAGTTGGGAATGCAAAATTGTTCCTTGGAAAAATTTCAACAAAAAAGTGCCCTTAATATTTTTCAATCTCACTTCGTTTTTTTGAAAAACTTGATTTTTCGATTTCATTATAATTCTCCTTTTCTTTTTCTCGTTCTCGATATAATATTTTAAGGAGAAAAATTAGAAATGTACTCATATCCATATGTTTTTTGACACTAAAAACTTTTCATCATACGCCGATAACATTTTCAGAATGAAAAAATATCTTCAGACAATTTGATTAATAATATTTATCTGTCCTAATTTTTTGTCTGGCATCAAACAGTGAAAAACAAATTTTTATTTCTTAAAAACGAAAAGTCAAGTTTAAGAAAAAAACGAAGTAAAACTCAAAATTATCAGGGGGGGGGGGGCTTTTTTTAGGGAAAATATTGAACTTTTTCGATCTCCCCGTTTTGACTATTCACACTGGAGTCCCAAAAAAAAGATAATTAAAGAAAAAATACACCGGAAAATAAAAAATTCGGAAAAGCCGCGATTCTAGACAATTACCGAAAATTTTGTAATTTAATAAGGTAAAGTAAAAATTCTGTTTATCGGATCATTTGAGCACAGGGTGAACACATTGTAGTTTGGCATACGAGGGAGTTAAAAAAATATATATTCGGTTAATATCCTCCAATCTATCTTCAATATTAAAACTCAAAAACAATTTTCCTATGGGCCTAAAAAGAATAGCGATTTTTTCTTAGATGATACAGTTTTTGGTAGTAAACAATCAGAAATAATCATAAATTGAAAAAAATTAAGTTAAAATTTTTTGAAAATCTTCAAAAAACATCTTTCTTTAGATTTAGTTTAATTGCACGCTTTTGAAAAAATTTCTGCATGACTTGCTTAAAATGTCTTCAGCTTGAATCAAAGGAACATTACATTATTTTTGTATCATGAAGAGTAATTCAAAAAACATGTCTACCTTTTGAGAAAATGTTCAATGTATTAAATTAAAAAGAAAAACATTTTTGAACATATTCAAAAATTTCTAACTTGAATCATTTTCAAAATATGTTTACTTTTTATTATTGTTCACTACCAAAAACAGTATCGACGAAAAATTTGTTCAAATTTTCTGGCCTATAGAAAAATTGATTTGAATTGTCGAATTCAAAAACGG
Source organism: Melikaiella ostensackeni (assembly GCA_032362435.1). NCBI lineage: Eukaryota > Metazoa > Arthropoda > Insecta > Hymenoptera > Cynipidae > Melikaiella > Melikaiella ostensackeni. The sequence continues at coordinate 9,779 of JAUMHM010084402.1, read as the reverse complement.
AACAGAAGATATTATTTGATGAAAAATTTTGCTAACGATTTGATCAATTTCAGGATTTTCACTCCGCCCTATTCTTCACTTGAGAAGAAATATTTTCATAGTATATTTTTATCCTTATATCTTGTAAAGAATCTCATGTTATGGCAGTAAAAAAAGATACTTTATGATGCTCCAGGATGATTAAGGATATTAGTTAGATAATATGAATAAATTTCCTTGTGCTTGCATAAACGAATAAAAATTGAAATTTTTATGACCTGCATTACAAATTGATAATAATTCTGACCATAAATTTCTTAGTTTCTAAATTTCCGGTATTTGAGCCTTCAATAGAGTCTCATGTTAGAGCAAACAGAATTGGAATCCTTCCAATATTTTCAAAACTGGATTGCATAACACTTAAAATTTGATTGGCTTTAAAATTAGAATTATTTTGAAAATTAGACGTTTTTAGATTTGGAATATTTTCATCACTTATAGTTATTGACACAAGCTGAAAGTTTCCAACAAAAAATTTGAAAAATGTTGTTGCTCAGGAAAATAGAATGCTGTCTAAATTTGAATACTTGAAAAAATAAATGCTTGAAAGTTGAAGAAATTTTAATTTTGACAAAATATGGTTAACTTCCAATGCTTTCAGCTACAAAAAATTAAAATGTCAACTCTAGATTCCAAAAACGAATACAAATGTAGAATATTATACTTTGCAGAAATATTGATAAGAATTTTAAATTTATTACATAAATAGAATATCTACTCTGACATAAATGAATGGCAACACATGTGGAATAATTAGTGGTTCAAAAAAGGCAAAAAATGATGGTATAACTTGTTCTCTATCAATTATCTAGATCCAGATATGACTGATTGTATGTGACAAATGATCTGCAAATTAGAAAGACATGCTTGACCCATTTTGCGAATTTTTATCTATCAAGTCTTTCTTACTTGTACTACCATATATCGACGATACATTACTCTTTATAATCAAACTCTGTCATCATGAATTCCAATTTTATAAATTATTTATTTTATTTTCAATTTTAAAAATCCTGCCAATGTCTATTCATAATTGAAGAAACACTGAGAAAGTGTTTGTTTGAATACAATTTATTTAATTCAAACAAAACCTATATTTCAATTTAATGAATTTTGTTTGAATTAAACATATTTTATTTGATTTATACGAAACTTCTTCAAAGAAAACAAATTCGTTGTTAAACTCAAACATACGAGGTTCGTTTGGTTAGTTTGGTAAAAAAAAGTAAACATTTTTCTCTCGAAAAGTTTGCCTTTATTTCTCAACACAGTCTCTTTCGAGAGCTATACATTTACTTCAGCGAAATTCCAATTTTTTCGTCCCTTCAGAAAAGTAATATCTCTCAAAGTTTGCAAAATACGCATTTACGGCATCGATTACTTCTTCATTGGACAAGAATCTCTTTCCACTGGGCCAGATCTTGAAGTTGGGGAACAGAAAGAAGTCGCACGGAGCCAAATCTAAAGAATAGGGTGGATGAGGAATCAATTCGAAGCCTAGTTCATGTTTTTTTGCCCCTGCGATTGCGGAGAAATGAGCCGGTGCGTTGTCGTGATGAAATAGCACTTTTTTGTGCACCGATCGTGGCCATTTTTCCATAGCTCGGCTTTCAAGCGGTCCAATAATGATGCATAGTACGTTTCTGTTATAGTTTCACCCTTCTCCAAGTAATCAATGAGGATAATTCCTTGAGAATCCCAAAATGCTATAGTCATCATCTTCCCGACTGACAAAACAGGCTTCGCCTTCTTTGACGCACTTTCACCCGGCAGTACCTACTGCTTTGACTGCTGCTTTGTCTCGGGCGTATAGTGGTGGATCCAGGTTTCGTCCACAGATACGAATCGACGCAAAAAAACCTGCGGATTCTTAACCTCCAGTTTTTCGTGCAAGATGTTATAGACTTGTTCAGTAGAGGTGCCTACAGCCTTAGAAATCTCAAGCACTTTTAATTAAAAATGTTTTATCAATTCACGGAACTCTTTTTTCTCCATTTTTTCGAAAACTACTTACACGCCCACTTCAAATGTATGCCCAACGCAAACTAAGCGTCGGTTTTGGCTGAATCTTGGTGGAGGCTAGTTTGAAGATTGCTATGTCATGGCCATATACTACAAAGTTCATTTTGGCGCCATCTAGCGGGAAATTCACCTCAATTATCAAACGACCTTTTGTTATTTCTTCAATTTAGGGTTAAGCAAATGTTTGTTTATTTTAAACATAGTTTTTCTCAATTTAAATAAATTTGGTATGATTCAAAAGAAAATCTGATTCATATCAAATAAAATTAATTCAATTCAAATAGAAATTTGTTTAAATCACATAACCCACACTCAAACAAATATTCTGCTCAATGAGATAACTTCAGAAAGAATGCGAACGACACACATGCTTGCATGTAAATACATCAAGATTTTCATGTCTGTATGGACAATAAAAAAATCTTGTTTATTGAATTTCATTAGCAGAATCACGTTATGCGTGTACAATAAGCAGTTTTATCGCGCATACGAGCAACGATTGTTTCCCCCCGAAGGGAACTATAGTGACTTCTCTAATCTTAATTTATGTATCAGAATTGCAATTGTTTAAAAATAACTACTGTTTTATGTTTCTGTTTGTAAAATTCTCCTATTAAACATACGACTTCAAGCAAATATAGGAAATCATGAGCTGCGCTTTTTCATCAGTCATTATCCTCAAACTCAAAATATTTTGATTGCGGAATTAACAATAAAATAAATCGGAGACCGAGAACAATAGCAAAAGCGTTCATTGCTCTTGAAAAACATTTAAATCAGATCAGTAATTTGACATACAGCCTTGACCAAGAAGATGCATTTCCAGGGCTTCAAGAGCCTACTTTAATTTAAAAAAGTGAATTAAAAACAATTCAAGTTGAATTCAAATTAATTGAAAAAAATCTAAAATAATCTATTGGTTTCTGTAAAATTGAAGTGAATTATTTAGAAGAATTCAAAGGGATTCAAGAGACTTTGATGAAATTTATAAGAATTTGAGTGAATTGAACAAAATTTCAAAAATCAAAAACTTTCCATTGAATTGTATAAACTGGAAGTCTACAGAACTCAGAGTGAATTCAGCAGAATTTGAGTGAATTGAAAAAAACCAATGAATGAAATAAAATTTGAGTGAATTTAGAGGAATTTAAGGGAAATGAGAAGAATTCGATGAAACTGATAAAACTTCAGGATGAAACTGATAAAAATTCAGGATGAATTTTCAAAAAGTTCAAGTGAATTGGAGCCAATTCAAAAATATTCGAAAAATTCGAATGTGGTGTGAATTTAGAAAAAAACGAGGGAGTTCAAAATAATTCAGGGTGAATTAAAAAAATTAAAGAGTATTCCGAAGAATTTGAAGGAATTTAAAAAAGTCAGAAGAATTTGAAGGAGTTTGAAAGAATTTACGATAAATAAATAACAATTCAGGTTGAATTCCAAATGAATTTAAAAAAATCCGAAATATTCCACTGATTTCAGTAAAATTGGAGTAAATTGAACAAAAGTCTGAAAATCAAAAAATTTCCATTGAATTGAATGAATAAGGATTGAAAGGAATTTATGTCAAATTCAACAGAAATTGAGTGAATTGAAAAAAATGTGGTAGGTAAAAAACTAATGAGTAACATGAAATTCAAGTAAGTCTAGAGGAATTTGAGGGAAATGAGAAGAATTCGATGGAACTGATCGAAATTCAGGATGAATTTTTAATATATTCAAGTAAATTGACACCAATTAAAAAAAAAATTAAAAATTCATTAAGTTCATTAAATCTGGTGTGAATTTAGGAAAAAAAGCAAGGGAATCCAAAAGAATTCATGGTGAAGAAAAAAAATGAAGCGTATTCCAAAGAATTTGAAAGAATGTAAAAGAATTTACGATAAATAAAGAAGAATTCAGGTTGAATTTCAAATAAAATGAAAAAAAATCCAAAATATTCCACTGATTTCTGTGAAATTGGAGTAAATTGAACAAAATTCTGAATATCAAAAAATTTCCATTTAATTGAATAAATTAGGATTGAACGGCATTCATGGCAAACTCAACAGAATTTAAGTGATTTGAAAAAATTAGGTAAATGAAAAACTATTGAATAAAATAAAATTCAAGTGAATTTAGAGGAGTTTGAGGGAAATGAGAAGAATTTGGTGAAACTGATCAAAATTCAGGTTGAATTTTTTAAACATTCAAGTGAATTGACATCAATTCAAAAATATTTTAAAAATTCAATGAATTCATTAATCTTGGAGTTACTTTAGAAAAATTCAAGGAGATTCAAAAAATCAGGTTCACTTTTAAAAATTTGAAAGGATTCCAATGAATTCAAAAGAATTCAGGATAAATAAATGAGAATTTATGTTGAATTCAAAATGAATTCAAATGAATTTGAAAAAAATCAAAATATTCTATTAGCTCCAGTAACATTGGAGTGAATTAAGAAGAATTCAAGGGAATACAAGTTACTTTGATGAAAATTATAAGAATTTAAGTGAATTGAACAAAATTTAAAAATAAAAAAATTTCCATTATATTGTATAAATTGGAAGTCCACAGTACTCAGGGCAAATTCACCAGAATGAAAGTGAAATAAAAAAAACAATGAATAAAATGAAATTGGACTGAATTTGAAGGAGTTTAAGAGAAACGAGAAGAATTCGATGAAACTGATAAAAATTCAGGATGAATTTTTAAAAAGTTCAAGTGAAATGAAACCAATTCAAAAATATTGAAAAGATCATTTAACTCCATTTAATTTGATGTGAATTTAGAAAAAAACAAGGGAATGTAAAAGAATTCAGGATGAATAGAAAGACAAATTTGAGAGTATTCCAAAGAATTGGAAAGAATTTAAAAGAATTCAGTATAAATAAATAAGGATCCAGATTGAATTCCAAATGAATTGAAAAAAATGCAAAATATTCCACTGATTTTAGTAAAATTGAAGCGGATTGAACAGATTTATAAAAGCCAAAAAATTTCCATTGAATTGAATAAATAAGGATTCAACGGGATTCATGGCAAATTCAACACAATTTAAGTGAATTGAAAAAAATTAGGTAAATAAAAAAATATATCGAATAAAATAAAATTCAAGTGAATTGGGAGGAATTTAAGGGAAATGAGGACAGTTTGATGAAATTGATCAAAATTTAGGATGTATTTTTCAAAAATTCAAGTAGATTGACACCAATTTAAGAATATTAAACAAATTCAATGAATTAGTTAATCTTAGAGTGAATTCAGAAAAATTCAAGGGAATTGAAAGAAATCAGGTTCACTTCAAAAACTTTAAGAGAATTCGAAAGACTTTAAAAGAATTCAGGTTCAATTCCAAATGAATTCAAACGCATTTGGAAAAAATAAGAATATTCTATTTAGCTGCAGTAGCATTGAAGTGAATTTAGAAGAATTCAAGGGAATTCAAGGGAAGGCAGTTCAGGTTGAATTCAACAGAATTTAAATGAACTGACAAAAATTCAATACGATTCTAAAGTATTCGGAAAAACTTAAAAGAATTCAGGATAAATTAATAAGATTTCAGGGTGAACTCCAAATAAATTAAATTTAAAAAATTTAATCCAAAATATTTCACTGATTTCAGTAAAATTGAAGTGACTTTAGAAGAATTCAAGGGAATTTAAGAGAATTCGATAAAATTCATACGAATCCAAGATGAGTTCAAAATAATTCAAGTGAATGGAATAAAATTTCCAAAATTCAAAAAAATTTCATTGTACTATATTCAGATAAATGGGAGTGAATAGAATTAGTGAAAAAGAATCTGATAAAATCGATAAGAATTCGAGATGAATTAAAAAGTCTTCAGGGTGAATTACAAAAAATTTTAAATAAAAGAAAATCCATTAACTTCAGTGGATTGGGAAGCAATTCTGAAGAATTCAGGGTGAATGCAAAAAAATTCAGAAAAAATTAAGAAAACTGAGGAATAGTTATAGACCTGCATTCAATAGTGGATTCTCTGTTTTAATTTATTGATAGAAAAGTGACTAAAGTGATCCTTCTAGAAAAGTGACTAAAAAGTGATTTGAGAAAATGACTAAAAATGACTTGAGTTGCTGTGTGGCAGCCCTGTGCATTTCAAATTTTTTGTTTCGAGACAAGATCGACGAGATGACTTTCAAATTTTAAATCATATTATTGCTCGAGAATATCTTTTGAATAAATTTATGAGGACTTGAAATATTTATCTTGTCTTATATTTGCCATCCATTTTCGACTTGTCGGATTTCCATTTTTATGGGTTTATTTTGCAAAATCTTAAAGAGATGGTGTCTTATCTTGGTGCACACTTTAAGTTCTTTTAATAATTTTTTTTCCTCGATCATAAATTAATCACTGTGGTCTACTTTTTGCATGCGCAAGTGCATCAGCAAAAGTAAAGAAATCTCTAAAAGAAAATTGTATTCCAACATCATCATCAAAGTAAGAAATTTGGTGATAATACGAGTAGTATATCTAGGTGATCTCTTTTGAAAATACAAAAATACAACTTCTACGTATATAACATTTCTTTGGGAAATCATTACTTCTTGATAAAATCGACCAAAAATAAAAATCACGGGCAGAATTTTTGTATTTCTTGTGAAGAAGGTTTATAAAACAATTCCAGACAATAATAAACAAGAATTTTCATCACGTACTCAACATGACGAACTTATGGGTACACGTGAGGATTAAATGTGACATTTTTTGAATCAATGCTAGAAAAAATTTCAGTTTCAAACTTAATTTTTATCCTATACCCAACATGGCGAACATATGGGTACACGTGAGGATTGAATGTGAAATTTTTGGAATGAATGCTGGCAAAAACTTCAGTTTAAAACTCATTCATTTTTGTTATGGGTCTCAAAAATACCGACCCTGAAGATTACTATATCTATGGATTTCAAAACTTTTGTCATGCATTATAAACAAACTAAGGTTCCGATCATAAAACCAAGAACACCTTTGTATTCGTCTCCGAAATCTCTAAATGCGCATTTTTTATTTATTTTTTAAACAATTTTTCAAACAATTGCATCATTTTTTAAGGTTGTACAATTGTTATAAACAAACGAGAAATCCGATCAAGAAACGGAAAACACCTTTGAATTTGTCTCAAAAATATCCAGATGCTACTTTTTTCTTTTTTTAAAACAATTTTTTAAACAATTGCATCATTTTTCAATAATTTCAAACTTTGCAAAGCATTATAAACGAACTAAGTGTCCCATGAAAAAACAGAAAACACCCATGGGTTCGCCTGCAAATTATCTAAATGCGACATTTTTTTTAAACAATTTTTCAAACAATTAAATCTTTTTAATCTATGGATTCCCAAACTTTTGTCAAGCATTATAAACAAACTAAGAGTCCGATCAAAAAACCAAGATCACTTTTGTATTCGTCTCCGAAATCTCTAAATGCTCATTTTTTGTTGTAAACAAATTTTTAAACAATTGTATTATTGTTTAAGGTTGTACAATTGTTATAAACAAACGAGGGGTCCGATCGAGGAAAAAAACCCTTAGATTTGTCTCAAAAATATCTAGATGCGACTTTTTTTTAAACATTGTTCCAAACAATTGCATCAATGATTTGATTGTTTAAAAAATTGTTTTAAAAAAAATTTTCGCATTTAGATATTTTGCACACGAACCCATGGGTGTTTTCGGTTTTTTCATCAGACACTCAGTTTGTTTATAATGCTTTGCAAAGTTTGAAATTATTAAAAAATGATGCAATTGTTTGAAAAATTGTTTAAGAAAAAAGTCGCTTCAAGATATTTTTGAGACAAATCCAAGGGAGTTTTCCGTTTTTTGATCGGATTCCTAGTTTGTTTATAACAATTGTACAAACTTAAAAATGATGCAATTGTTTAAAGATTTGTTTTAAAAAAATGCGCATTTAGAGATTTCGGAGACGAATACAAACGTGTTCTTGGTTTTTCGATCGGACCCTTACTTTGTTCATAATGCTTGACAAAAGTTTGGAAATCCATAGATATAGGAAACTTCAGGGTCGTCAAAAATTTCAAAAATTTCACATTTAATCCTTGCGTGTACCCATAAGTTTGTTATGTTGGGTACATGATAAAAATTAATAAGTTTGAAACTGAAATTTTTGCCAGCATGTATTCCAAAAATTTCACTTCACATCTATTTCTTTCCGTCACTGTATCTGAAACTTTTATATTATCATATTTCGAAACCTAAAAACTGAAATTTTTATCGCATACAGAAGCAAAAATGTTGCCAAAATACTTTGTGCCCAAAACGCCTTGTGGGTGATTATCCGGAATTCTTTTCTAAATCTTCCTCACAAAAAAATACCGAAAAACAACAAATTTTTTAAATCAAGATTGATTTTTTTCGAAAACTATTAATTGTAAAAAATAGCGTGCACAAAATAGTTATAGTTTTTCAAGATATTCAAGCCTGCTATAAAAGTGCATCATCAGAAAATAATACCATTTTTGATAAATTATAAACACTACAAGGAACTTTTTTTTGATCGCAAAAACAAGTGTCACTCTTATACTATTGACTACATGAAAAAATATTTCACAGAAAAAATGTGTCATTTATTGACACCTTCATTTTTTGTGCACAATATTTTTCTCTGAAACGCATACTTTACAAGGTATAGTTCGTTTTTCGACGAAAATCATGACATATTGGCGTGATTTTCCCTTTGGGCCGATTTTATTGAAAAATAATGATTTCAAAAAAAATGTTATGCACGAAAAAGTTGTATTCTTACGAAATACACACTGTCTCTGTTGAATATTTTTATATAAAAGCAAATTTTTCAAAATAAAGCATGGAAATCGTGAAAATAGAGGTCTTTTCAAAAATTCACTGTACGTCAGAAATTAAAATGCACAAAAAAAGCCCATGAGGCTTTTTTCAAAAGGTTGAATATATAAATTTACATATCATATTCACATATCAAGTTTGAACTGTGATAATTAAGTCGATGCGCAAATGGTAAATTTGATGAAATGTAGCCTTTTGAGCCTTTTAAATATTTATGTCAGAGAAAAACGAAGCTTCACTGAAATTATTCCCATGTAATTTTCATTGAGTATAATATACCTTATAACTTTATACAAAATCGAGCCCGAGTATTTTAAGTGAGAAATTCAAAAAATTGATCGAGCACTTTTTTGAAAATTGTAATTTTGATTTTTCGAGATTTCTTTTTGTGATAAAAAGTTTTAAGTATGTGGACTTTGCTATAAATAAAATATCTTGGGTCTTTTATAGAGGTTTTTGATGCGCAAATAGGGGTTTCTCGTCCCCAAGGTTATTAAAATTTTTTACTTTTTGCTATTTGCACTTAAAATATTCGGGCAACATCAGAGAATTATATCCTGCAAAGAACTGGCGTTGAGTAAAAAGTTTAGGTTGAATTTGGTTCAGGTTTACCGTGATAAGGTAAAGGCCCCGGTTCGTAACCCCCGACCAGTTCGTAACCCAGCAAGCGTATAAGTTGATTTTTTATATAGTAGAATAGAAATTGTTGGCTGATATGAATTTCTTTTCAAAGTAAAAATGAAAATGTACAAAACTTATATGTGATGATAGGCATTATTTCGCGTTTATCAATTCGAAGAAAAATAAAAACGTCGCACTCTGCCCTCTACCGTGGCATGTACTTTCAGACCAGCTGACTATAAGACCAGCACTGAAAAGGCTCCACGAAACTTG
>JAUMHM010084401.1:0-12434 GCA_032362435.1 Melikaiella ostensackeni | reverse complement strand
CGTTGCCAGATATATCGGACATCTGAGAGGCATAATTGTGTGTGTGTGTGATCGGGCATGCGTGAGTACAATCCCAGAAAACACGTATCATTCTGAAGATGAAGCCAACGCTATTGCATTCAACGCGCACCATTCCGAAACTTTCTACACCGACGGTTCGGGAGGTACTACCTTAATCGAGTTTCTGAAAATAAAAAGAGTTGGGTTTCAAAGTCTTAAAGCTGCAGTTTCTGAATCTGGGGAGATCAAAAAGTTTCTGCGAAAAGCTCCTGGTGAAATTTATTTGGCCACAAAGGTAAAAAGAGAAAAATTATTAATTAATTACAACTCAAAAATAATATCAATACACTCAAACCTTCCATAATTCACGTTGCCGGGACCGAAATTATTCCAAATTTCACGATGAATGTCCTATATTTCACGAAATATAAACTTCAAAACCTCTTTTGAGGTTATGTTTAGTAAAGCACGGGAGGGGCATTCGCGAAATACGGGAAAACAGGAATGTAAAAAACGGAAGGTTGTGATATATAAAAAGGTGATATACGAAAGGGTCGAGCGTATAATAAAAACGAAAGAGTAATAAGAAAATTAAACAACAAACAATACATTAAAATTTGCATAAAGAAAGAAGAAAATTTATTGAATATGCATAATTTTCTCCTCAAAAAATGATTTTTTATAGGTCATCATAATCTTCGGTATAACCGGTGGCTGCCGAGGAGGAGAATTACCAAACATGAAAGTCGATGACGTCAAAGAACAGGGCTCACTCCTGCTCGTTCACATTTGGCAAACGAAAAATAATGTGCCGAGATCTTTTACAATCGACGGTCCATTCGTCAATTATGTCAAACGGTACGCAGCTATTCGCCAGAAAAATGCTTCAACTGATCGCTTCTTCCTCAATTACCGGAAAGGAAAATATACAATACAATTAATCGGCAAGAATAAATTCAAAGATATTGCCACGTATTTTGAATTCCCAAACACCGAGCATTATACCGGACACAGTTTCCGTAGAACTTCTGCAACCTTGCTGACGAATACTGATGTCGATATCAGGACTATTCAAATACATGGTGGATGGAAATCAGCCACAGTTGCAGAAGGTCAATAAAAGTGTTACATGTGAATGATGAATTAATTTGATAAGGAATAAAATGAATTTTTTGCAGGGTACGTTGCAGATTCGATTCAAAACAAGAAAAGGATTGGTAACTTGATCACAAAGAAAATGAATCTGCTCACCACTATCATCAACATAATGGATCCACCACCAAAACGCTTAAAACTATCACTTCGACCGCTACGAGCTCCAAGCGAGAAATCATGACCTCGGAAAGGGTTTCATCGGACGCGAAATTCAAAATAACCCGCACCAACTCGCAACTTTTCAATGTTGAAAGCGAAAGCCACAGCAATAACTCGATTATCAACATTCAATATTGAACTGTGAATATTTATCAACATATGTAATTTTTTTCGAAAAGAAAGAAAGCAACTTGATTTAGGTACAAAAAAAGAAGTATTGAGCGCTAAGAAAGTTATTCAATTTAAATACAAACTAAAGTGTCGAGCGCTGAAAAAACAAATTCAATTGAGTTCTGAGCACAAGTTCTATGAGTTCAATTCTCCTTTTCTATTATGTATTCTCCTTAAACATTGATGAAAATTGATTTTGCTATGCAGTCCAAATATTTTTCGATACTTGTAACACTATCGTGAATAAAAAATATTACATATTCAACTTTTATCATAAATTTTTAATAACATTGATTGAAGTTTTTGTTATTTCAACTAATTTTCAACAAAAATCAATGTTTCGGACCTTTAAGTAGTGATAATCATCCAAATGTCTTTTCGAAGATAAACGCAGGCAATGAAAATTGTTGAAAAGTCATCAATATTGATTGTTTTTAAATGTACTGAGAATTAGTCGAAACATGTAAAGATTGAGTCAGTTTTAATACGAATTTGTGGTGAAGCTGACTTATTTCAGGTCATTTCAACTAATCCTCAATAAATATATTAAAAACTCACTTAATCGGTAAAAATCTCCAGGCGACAGTTTTGACATAGGTGGTGAACTTAGTTTGTTTATTATTAAATTTCGATGAGTAAGTTATTCTGAATTTACTTTTTGTAAATTAAAAAAAAATGTTTCTCCAGTGATAACATTTTTTATACAACGCAAGCAACGTTGTTTATTTCTCATTCCTAACCTATAAAATCACTATGCATCAAAATGTCAACCTCTCTTGCGCAACCACTTTACAGATACGGAAATCAAATTTCCACTAGAGTACTTGTGAAAAATAATATGCATTACTCGGAATTAAACATACTATTGCATTTTTGGAGAACCAAAAAAAAAAAAGAAAATTCTGGTTAGTAGCAATTTTTGAGGTATTTTGTGGACTAATGAGCTTGACCTGTCTTTTGTACCAAGAAAAAGAGAACAGGTTATTCGATAATCGAGCAATAAAATATTAAATCATTATAAACAATTTTCATCAAAAGCTTAAACGATATATAACTTAAAAATATCCTTAAGAATATATAAGCGTCAGGAATGGAATTGTTATTGGTAAATATTTCCATTAATATCAAATCAGAGATTTTCTACTTATTTTTAGATGTCGAAATTTTTGTAATTGAGCTAGGACAATTTCACTATTAATTAGAAACATTTAAAAAGTCGAAAATTACCAAAATAGTGTCCGTTTTTCTAAAAATGAAAATTCTCAAGTTAGTTCGTGAAATTATGCGTAAGTGTGTCAATCAATTGAAATTCGTCTACACACTATTTAATTTATAAATAACAATTAGCATCAATAAATAAACAAAAATATTTTTGTTTTTTAATGACTGTGACGTTAACCTGATATAGCTAACCACTAGTACATTCCCTACTTGTAAATCGTTTTTAATTTTATTGTATCATACAGCAAAAATTACACCATCAATCTAAACAAGTTTATTTCCAATACTTTTTTTTATTCAGAAAAATTTCCATTCCGAATATAAATTAATTTCTGAACTATACGAATCGTATCAATCTTTGAATCTAGACATCTAAATTCCGCGCGAAAGGGAGCTTTTCGACCTCTTGTCTGATTGGTAACGTTCGGTCCCTTTAGACGCTCAACATTAGAGAAAGGCTCCGAGGCAGAGGCTCAGAGCAAAGATATTATTCTTTGCTCAGAGGCTGTGCGTAGATCCACTCGTAGAACATACTCTTTTAATTAATAATTGGTCCATATCAAGTCACATACGGCGAATCTCTTTGCAGCTTGTCTCCCTTGCAGCGAGTTACATCTGCGGCTTGTCACATCTGCGGATATTTCACTCTGACTGAACCAAAATTTGTTATTTAATAACAAAGCTTAAACTTTTAAGTGATACCATTTTCTTTTAAGACTTCAAATTCGTAGAAACATGTCATAAATCAGTGTAACAACTAAATGAAGATGATTTTTAGTGGGTGAGAGTAAGAAAGAAATGGTTCATAGTATTATATAGAAACTAATGATTAATAGATATTTTTAAAAACAACTGCGTGCGAAGTTCGGTTTCTCATGCCTACGTAGCGTGCCCGAAGTGCCCGATTTTGGAATGCTATGCAAGAATTTATTCGCGCACACCTAATGGTGTGCGAAGCGAATCGGCCAGTTTCTAGAATAGTTCGGACTTACTTGTTTCGAAAAATAGTAAGTGTGACAAGTGTGCGTAGAGGATTTTCGACTCGTGTGAATGTCACCCTCGCTGCGCTCGGGCAGCAAACTTACCATTCGTCCTGAATCACCTACTTCGTGCACTTGTCGCACAATATACAATTGTGTAGCAAGGGCGCGAAAACAGGGCCTTCTTTACCAGTGAAATCTTTGCCACACATCATACTTTTTTTATTACATTCTATCAAAAGAGGGACATATTATGTAGTTTTTACAGCACTGCAGTGCGTAAAAAAGACTCCAGTAAATAATTCACACGAGTGGGGATTGTCATTAATTGTTCTTCCATGATGCACACGATATTTTTCGCCCATAACTTGCATCTGAAGTTTGCCTTTGAAGGCACGTGAAGCGGGTGCAAAGTAGCGTTTCCCGCCCTGAAATTGAAGAAGCGGAAGATAAAGGTCACTTCGGGCCCGCTTCATCTCCGGGCGGAAGAAAGTCATTTTGCGGACACATTACATGCACAAAAAGGCATACTTTTGGTGCAGATTCGACGAAAATAACATTATTGGATATTATTTCCACCAAAATAACTGGCAAAAATATTGAATATATAAATTACGTTTATTGACTTATTCGACGTTCCATTTCTTGTCATATCTCATTCTGGATAGTAATAGTGAATATTTAAGAGTCAACCTTTGAAATAGTTAAAATGGAATATTTATCATAATGGCTCAAATTATTAGATTAGAAGAAAAATATTGAAAATAATATTCAAATCTTGACCATTTCATAGAAAAAAGATACACAACACGTGACATAAGGCGGGGCTAAGCCAGACATGCCTTCAGATTTTTCTCAATAGTTTACACGAAGAAATAACAAGATATTCATGCTCTAAATATATCATTTCTGACCCTTCTTTGCACATTGTAAAGTTGAAAAATTTAATTTAGCCATGAGTAACTAGTTATTGCAATCCAAAGTGTGTCCGTCTTCTCTCCTCAGCGTGGGGCTAAGGCATCCACTTTTAATAAAAAGGCAAAAACCGCTATCTTGTAGTACTGAATGACTTAATATCATCAATTATAAGTTTTTGTTGTTATTTTAAAGTAAATTCAACTTATATGGCAAGTAAAAACTAAAAAAATACGTACATCTTTTCAGTGAACGCATAACCTAATTTGCTACTTCATGTCGTAACCTTATAAGTATATGAACACAATACAAGAAAAAAATTTAAGCAATTCTGCCAGTTTGGACTCCGAGAATGTCATTTTTTAAATTCTCAACAGATTCTTTGAAGGAATGGGACGATCCCACATTCCACGGTGGGCTTCGATGGTACTCGACCCAAAAGGTCTGCCACCTCCCTGTTCTTTCTGTTCTCATTACTGTGATACCCTACGAACATTTTGAGACAAAAATGAATGAAATCGTTAATTTCGTTTTCGAAAAAACTCAATTTTTATTTTTTCTGAGGGCGTTATTAGGTATAGTTTTGTAGATATAACATTAAAGTGGTGAATGATCAGTAGAAATTTTTCATTTTAGCACCTAAAAACAGGTTCTATATGATGAACTTTTTGGGATAGCCAGATCCCTTTGAAATGTTCAAAAATAGGCGAAAAAAGTTGCAAAAATTTGTTTTTTCACAAATTCTCCTTTCTGGTGCCTCTTAATGCTCAGGCATGCCGTTAGGAGATATGAAGGGCATAAAAGCACCTGCAAAACTACAAAAAATCGAACATTACACCTTAAATAATTTAGGAGATATAAGAGTCGAAACTTATTTCTTACCAAAAAATTTAACTACAAACATTTTCTATTGTATTTTTTCTAAAATAACTCAGATCCTGTGTATCACAGTTAAAAGTTGTCAGGAAATGAGTCGAAGTAGAGAATTTTCTATAAATATAAAAAATACAATGCTCTAGCTCTGATGGAACTGCAGTTATAGCCTCCCGAATCAGACCTTTTTTACATGGAACTTATCTAAACGTTAATGTACCTATGGAATTTCTTGCTTTGGCTTCATTCCACGTGCAAAAATGAACTCAAACAAAAAAAAATGAAATAGAAGCAAGTTTCACATGTTTGCTTTTCGGTTTGCCCACAAGCAGGCACTTACATGTAACTTACAGGTTACAATATATATATATATATATATTGTAACACGCTAGTTTAGTGATACATATAAATTAAATACTCTACTTACCCTCGCGGTTAACTTGTGATTATCCCATGAATAATCTTGAGAATTTAATTCACAAATTATTAAAAAAATAAAAAATAAAAAATTTGTAGAAATATAAATTTGGAAAGCTAATCCGTCGTTAGAATTTCAAGTGCCTATATACTTCTCTGTTATTGTTGTTGGGATGCCGTCGGGGGTCCACTTTTTTGTAAGTCCAGCCAGGTGTTGTTGGCCAGCCCTGCTCAGGGGTCCAACGGCGGTGAATCTCCCAGAGTTCACGATTTTCCACTGCAGGTGGTTGCCAGGAGGTTCGGTCGTTGTCTCCATGACCGTTCTTGCGAAGGTGGTTGCCCCCCGCTCCCTGTCCTGTTTTGCCAAAGCTGCTACCTTGGATTCGTCCAGGGTCATTATTTTGTGGAGTCTGCCAGTTGTTTTGGTGGTTGTTTGTTACCCCCAATGAATGTCCTAGGTTATTATGTATGGCGGTCATTCGGTGCTGTACATCCCTGTCCCGAGCGGCAAGCTGTTCCTCCCTGTAGTTCTTTTCCTCCTCCATAATTCTTTTAGTGATTTGTTCTAGCTCTTGAAGGCGGAGATTCACGAGGTTCCCATAGGCTCATGGGCGTGTCCTGGCTTTCTGCTGGTCTTATTGGGGTAATCTCTCCTATTACCATTACCGACGATCTTGAGCTGTTCTTACTCATTTTGTTGTTGATGTCTCATGGTTTTGGAATGTTCAATTTTCTTTTATTGGGTCTGTTTCCCCAAGCAGTTTCTCTGGGAATTGTTTTCCCTGTTTTCACGTTTATTCAGGTATCTGTCAAGGTCTCGCATACCTTGAGGTACCTGTCTTTGGTTCGTTGGCGGTGGTAATTGTCTTCTGCGGAAATTAGGATCATCCTTGAAAAATGCATTTATAATTTCCCAATGGTCCATTAATGACCCGCGTACCTACAGCTGACCTAACTCCTAAGCATAATTTTTTTTTTGCGACTCCTCGTGGCCCAACGTTGAGGCGCCAATTGTAACACGCGAGTTAAGTGATCCATATAAATTATATACTGTACTTACCCTCGCGGTTAACTTGTGATTATCCTATGAATAATCTAAGAATTTAATTAATAAAAAGGGAACACACGGGAGAAAGAATAAAGCTTATTTTCCCCAGAAAGTTTAAACTATTCAAAAATCCTGAGCTAACCTATCGTTTTACAGAATCAAGTGTATGCTGAACCTCGAACTATGATATATTCCTAAGAAAGAGCAACTATCTTTATTCTGTGCACAATCACAACTTCCTATTCTCCATACTATTTGTTGCTGCGGAAACAGAATTATGATTTTTGAGACATCTGTTTCGAAACGTGCTTTCGTCGAATCTTTTAGGATAATGTTTACAGCACTCGAACTCCAGACTTTCGAATTTACGTTTATTACTGGTTATAGCTCTCCAGATGAACATTTCCAAAATATCGAGAACCGAGTCCTTAACCCCCTAACAATGACAGGTATGAGCGCTCTCACTTCAGGCCCTTCAGGCTTTTCAGACTTGCTACATCTTAACGTGCCGTAATTTTCTAGCTTATACTTCTCAAAATATTGTGTAAGACGTCTTCGAGAATTTCCGCTTGTTTTCGTACCTCATCGGAACCCAACGAAATTGCGCACGCCTTTGGGACCTTCGTTTTCGCCCCCACCCTTAAATTTGTGGATCTTCCTCCGACACTCGATTCTATGTTACTGACCTGCGAACATTCTAAATCGATCTTTCATCTTGCAAACTCCTTACTTACCTCTCTCAGATAAAATATCATTTTCAACTTAAACGTGTAACCACTATTATTATCTATCCATCCCTTGCGACAAGGAAACCCTTAGCGAATCAGCTTGAGTAAGGTAGCACGACTCTTCGGTCAACGAGTATTCCGAAAAGGCAGTACGGCTACTTCTAACAACTCAACAAAACTTATGGCAACGTTAAATAATCTACTTATTGTCGTTTTGAACATAACCAGATTTATTCTTGAGCTTACGAATTGGTAGGCAAGGCATATTACAATCCATCTTATAATCTGATAGATTTTCCACTTTTTGAATGTCTAAACAGAAAATTTTTAATCTCTTAAACAGGGAAATTATTAAGGGAAGCAATTTTTCGTTTGGCTTGTAATAAAATACTATGACCCACTTTCCCCCAAGAACGAGAATTCTTACAAAAATCATTCTGCAGAACGAAAAATATATTAATATTATATTTATGTGAAAATTTTCATAAATCTTATTCGAATGCTAAGAAATATAATCCATTGCACAAATTTCCAAAAACTTCTGCAAGTCAAGTTTTTTATGAGTTTTTTTAACACAACCTAACCAAATTTCCAAAACTGAGAAACTTATACGAATGCACTTTTCACACGTTATATCTAACGAAACTGCACCAAACAAGATTTAAAATAAAATTTTACTTTCGTGAAGAATAAAATAATCACTAATTTTAAAATTTCTTATGCAGAAAATGAGATAATTAATCATAAAAAAAAATTATTATTATGTCATTGTTCACAATTAAATCAAAAACTATGCGTTGTATTAAAAAATGGTCACAAGAATATTTGTAGATATTTTTTAAAGGAACAATTTTGTTTCATAGCATTTCTTCGAATCTTGCATAGTTTGACCGGAAAATGGATTTTTTAATTTTTAATAACATTTTTCACGATTGAAACGAAAACCGTGCATCTCATAAAAAAAGTAGTTTGAAGCAAATTTTGTAGATCCCTCCGAGATGAACAATTTGGTTTTCTAACATTTTTTTCGTATCTCGTACAGTTTTGACAGGAAGAGGAATTTTTCATTTTTGATAACATTTTTCACGATTGAAAGAAAAACTATGTGTCTCATCTAAAAATAACTTTCAGCAAATTTGTAGTTCTTTTCGAGGCAACTTTAATTTTCAACATTTTTTTCGTATCTCGTATAGTTTTGCTGGAAAGTGGATTTTTCTTAATAACATTTTTCACGATTAAAAAAAACTTATGCGTCTCATGAAGAATATAGTTTCAAGCAAATTTTTAGAAATTTTTGAGATAAACAATTTTTTTCAACATTTTTTTCGTATCTCGCATACTTTAGCTGGAAAATGGAATTTTTTGTTTTTTTAAATACCATTTTAGATGGATGAAACCAGAACCGTTGGTCAAAAATGGCTAGTTAACGAACTTGACCTTTCTTTTTAGTGTCTAAAAACGTATGCCAAAGCACAATCCAATCCGATTAGTCTTTTAAGAGTTATCCAATATACAAACGACAACGACAACGATGATAACAGACAGGCAGACACCAAGAGAAGATGAATTTTCAACAAAATAGGTACATTAATAAAAAGCATATAGTTGAATTTTCAACTGAAGAAAAAAACTTTTAGCAAAAAATGGACTAGTTAAATTTGTAGTTAAAAAAATGATTTTCAAACAAGAAATTTAACTTTCTACAAAATAGTTCAATTTTCAACCAAAAAGATGAATTTTCAACATCAAATGATAAATTTTCAACCAAAAAACTGATTTTCTAACAAAATTGTTCCATTTTTAAACAAAGTAGTTGAATTTTCAATCAAAAGAGATAAATTTTCAACGAAAAATGTAATATTTGATACCCACTTCAACCAGAACAAATTTCAATTTCAAATCTAAAATAATTGAATTCAACCTAGAAAGACGAATTTTCAACAAAATAGTCGAACCTTCAACTGAAACAAATCAATTTGAAATGGAAAAAAATTAATTTTTTACCAAATAATTAAATTTTTAAGTGTATATGATAAATTTTCAAACAAAATGATTAATTTATTACTAACAAAGACGAATTTACAAAAAATTATATAAATTTTCATCCAAACGGTTGAGTTTTCAACCAAAAAGAAAATTTTTTACCAAATAGACCAATTTTTAACAAATTGCATGAGTCTTTAACCAAATGGTTGAATTTTCAATTTAAAAAGATACATTGTAAAAAAAACTAATTTTCAACAAAATGGTTACATTTTAAGTCAAAAAAAATGAATCTGCAACCAAAAAAATGAATTTTCAACAAAGAAGTTCCACTTTCAACCAAGAAGGTTAATTTTCTATACCGAAAAGACGAATTTTCAGCAAAATAGTTGAATCCTCAACTAAATGCAAATAATTTTCAACCAATCTTTTGCATTTTTGACCGAAAAGATTAATTTTCTATTAAAAAGACAAATTTTGAACAAAATACATACATTTTTGACGAAATAATTAAATTTTGAATCAAATAGTTGAATCCTCAACTAAGGCCAAATAATTTTCAACCAAACAGTTGCATTTTTGACCAGAAAGATAAATTTTCGACCCAAAAGACGAATTTTCAACAAAATACATAAATTTTTAATCAAATAGTTGAATTTTCAACCAAGAAGAATAATTCTCTACCAAAAAGACGAATTTACAACAAAATAGTTTAATCTTTAACCAATCAGTTGAATTTTCAACCCAGAAAGATAAATTCTTAAGGAAAATATAATAGTCGATATTTGAACAAAAAGATTTCGATTTTAAATCTAAAACAATTGATATAAGTCAAAAGAAAAGACTAATTTTCATGAAAATAGTTGAATCCATAACTGAAACAGATTAATCTTTAGCCAAAAAATGAATTTTTAACAAAGTAATTCCACTTTCAACCAAGCAGTTGAATTTTCAACAAAAAAAAAACGTATTTTCAACAAAATAGTTAAACTTAAAAAAAAATAATCTTCAACCAATAAAACGAATTTTTAACAAAATAGTTAAATTTTCAATCAAAAAAATGAACTTTCAACTAAAATGATGAAGCTTCGACTAGAAAAATTATTTTATAACTAAGTAGTTCAACATTCGACCAAGCAGTTGAATTTTCAAGCAAGAAAGATGATTTGTAAACGAAAAATGTAATAGTTGAGATTTCAACAAAAAGCGATTTTAGTTTTAAATTAAAATCAGTTGAATTCAACCTTCTAGGACGAAATTTTAACAAAATAGTTGAATCCTTAACCGAAACATTAATTTTCTACCAAACAGTTGCATTTTTAATCGAAAAGAATGATTTTTAACCGAAAAGAATAATTCTTAACCAAAAAGAATGAAATTTCTATCAAAGGAGATGAATTTTCAAACTAAGAAGACGAATTTTCAACAAAATGATTTAATTTTTAACCAAACAATTAAAATATTGAGTAAAAAAGATGAATTCTTAGCCAAAAATATATAATTAGATTTTTCAACCAAAAAGAATTAACTTTCAAGCAAAAATAGTTGCGTTTCGTTATTGGGTTCTGTTAATTTAGTTTGCATTCACATAACTTTAAAACGAGAAAAAGGGTAAAAAAGTGTAATAGGGGGAATGACTGTGAAGCCTGCGCACAGTAGTCCACGAAGCCCAAAAAGCTGGTCAAAAGTCTAAATTTGATTGAATTTGTGCCAAAATTGGTATTTAGGTGTTATCGAGGTCAGTGATAACAAATTTGATAAAAAAATTGAAAATTCAAGACGGCGGATAAAATGTGGTGTCGAAAATATATATTTTTTTTAATTTTAGCAATAATCATTAAATTGTACTAAAATTGATATTTAGGTATTATCGAGGCCAGTGATAACAAATTTGATAAAAAATATTGTAGGTTCAAAATGGTGGATAAAATATGGTGTCGAAAATCATTTTTTTTCTTCGAATTTCAACAATAATCATTAATTTGTACCAAAATTAAAATGTAGCTTTGCGGCTCTGTCCCGACTTTTAAGCCGCGTGCGCCCGCGAGAGGTCTGTTCCAGCGCCTCACGAAGCACCTGTCTCGATGCAGTTGTGACCAGGTAACAGGTAGTTTGGAAAGATTGGAACTTACCTTTGAGAGAATTTTTTCAGAAGCCGGTATATTTTTTGTTGTAATAACTATTCAGAATGATTTTGAAGCCATGGTGCAACAAGTATACAAAATATCCTAATGTTATAAATAATTGTTTGAATTAATTAAAATAATATCACAATATTTTATTTTTGTTCAGAATATGTTTTTCAAATGCTTTCACAGTCTGAAACTGTTTAAATTAATTTTTGCACTACAAATGATTCGTTCTCAAACGTGTAATGATGCACATATACCGTGCATTACAACTTTTTCTAAATTACCGTAAAACACTATTTTCCGGCAGTATCCGGCTCTAATTTTTTTCAAAACTTTACTCATATATCTTCAGAATGCATTGGCGACCTCACTTTTATCGGCAATGTGCGACAAAATTACTTATTTGTTATAACATTTTCAATTTCATATTCATTTTCAGCCATGAGGCATAATTAAATAACGTTATGAATGTTTATAAAAATCTTTTTTTAAATGTCATATTAAGTAAGATAATATTATATGCTGCAAATATAAATCATAATTTTTTTTAAAATTTTGTTATTACTTTTCACACAGCATCTCTCAAACTTAGTAATGGATAATACATAGAAATCGATTTTTGAAGTTGCGGAACTTTCATGGGTTTAAAAAT
>JAUMHM010084400.1:0-12435 GCA_032362435.1 Melikaiella ostensackeni | reverse complement strand
TGCGAGTCGACAACGGCCAAGAATATATAAACAAACAAATGGAGGATTATCTTATTCACAGAGGCATCCAACTCGAGACTATAGCACCGTACACGCCTGAGCAGAACGGTCGCTCAGAAAGAGATAACCGCACCATAATTGAGAGTGCAAGGTCAATGTTACATGCCGAAGATATGCCACGTTTCCTGTGGAGTGAAGCTGTAAATACAGCAGTGTATATACTTAATCGCACTCCATCTACGCAGGTAAAAGATACCACCCCTTATGAAATTTGAACTGGTAAGAAACCTAATTTGTCTCATGCAAGAAGTTTTGGATGTGATGTTTTTGCTCATATTCCGGACAATCATCGAGTAAAACTTGACAAAAAGGCAAAGAAGCTGCAGTTTGTTGGATATCAAGGTGAATCCACAAATTATCGACTTTACAATCCAGTCACTAATCAAATAACCATATTCAGAAATGTGACGTTCAACGAATTCCATCAATTATTACCGGAAAACATGAGTCAAGGGAAGCTGAACTTGAAATTCATGTTGATGAAGAAAGAGTCGATGAGGTTCTAGAAGATGGTATCAACCAGAATGGGGATCAAAACGAGGAACAAAGGGATCAACGGCCACCTGAAAACCAAGGCTATCAGCTTCGAGATCGGAATCTAATACGCTCTTCTGACAGATATCAGGCGAATTATATTGAGTACCGCGAGCCAGAAACTCACGAAGAAGCAACCACATGTGAGGACATTGTATTCTGGAAAGAAGCAATTAACGAACAGTTATTAGCTCATGAGAAGAACGGGACATGGAAGATTGTTCCGCTTCCACTTGGACAAAAGATGACTGACTTCAAGTGGACATTCAAAGTTAAGAGGTCACCTTCTTAAAGCACGTCTGTGTGCTCGAGGTTTTTCGCAGCGACCTGGAATGGATTATTTAGAAACCTTCTCCCCAGTCGTTAGATATGACTCAGTGCGAGTCCTCCTGGCTATTGCTGCTGAAAAGGATTTGGAGATCCAACAGTTCGACGTGAAATCAGCATTTCTAAACGGATACCTGGAAGAAGATATCTATATGAAAGTGCCAAAAGGTGTTAGTGTCGGGAGTGAAAATATGGTCTGTAAGCTCGTAAAATCGTTGTATGGGCTAAAACAAGCCTCACGGTGTTGGAATGCAAAGTTTAGTGCATTTTTGAAGCGATTCAATTTAAAAGAAACAAGTGCTGACAAATGCGTCTTTTATGGTTTAATTAGAGACTTTGAAGTATATTAAGCATCATACGTAGATGATGGCTTGATCATGACAAGATCTGAAGAAGCATTGAACGATGTAATCCAAGCACTTCAAAGTGAATTTGAAATCATTTTGGGCCACTCTGAGATATTTGTATGTATGCAATTGATTCGAGACCGCGAGAAACGTTCAATATTTATTCACCAGAAAATCTATGTGAAGAAAATTTCATCTGGTTTTCATATGATTGAAGCAAAACCTTTGTGGATCTCTGCTGATCCTAATATAATTTTAAAATCTGATAAAGAAAATAAGACAGCTGATTCAGAAATCTCGTATCGCGAAGCCGTTGGTTCTTTAATTTTCTTGAGCATGGTTAGTCGTCCTGTCATTTCATTTGCAGTAAATGTAATAAGTCGATACTTAGATAAGTTTAATTTTTGTCATTGGCGAGCTGCTAAGAGAATTTTTCGATATCTGAGAGACACATCAGACGTAGGAATTCTGTATACAAACAGTGAAAACGATCTCTCACCAATAGGTTACTCTGACTCAGATTACGCAGGGGACATTGACACGCGTCGATCGACCTCGGTATATGTATTCACATTTGCGGGTGGCCCAATCACATGGTCGTCACAACGTCAGAAAATGGTAACACTAAGTACTACCGAGGCCGAGTATGTAGCGGCGTGCTCTGCGGCAAAGCAGCCATCTGGTTGAAACAACTTCCAAGTGATCTCAGATGTCAATGTGAAGATCCAACAATTATTAATATCGATAATCAGAGCTCGATCCGCCTCGTACGCAACCCAGAGTTCCACAAAAGGAAGAAAAACATTGACATAAGATATCATTTCATCAGCGAAAAGTATAAAAGTAGAGAAATAGATGTGTGCTATGTTCCAACTGATTCTCAGTTAGCTGATATACTAACTAAAGCACTACCCAAAGCTATGAATCAGTTTTCATCTGCATCTCATATGAGGCTGATGTCACGTTCTTAATAAATTTTATATTTACTCTATCCTCAGTCTATTTCCTTAGTTTACCCCCAGAATAGTGTTTACAACTCTGTTATTCTAACATGCTCAAATAGAGGTTCGTAATACGTTATTGTTGATTTTACATTCTTTCATATTTTTTCTCTGTTTCGTTGCACTCACATTTGCGCTTATATTCTTGCAATTATATTTTTAATTTTATGCATATTAATATCTTGAAGTTATGAAGTTCGTAGAAGTTGAAGTTTTCAAAGTTCGTTATTTCATTGAGAATTGAACCTTTATTATAAATTTTATTGTTATTGTGTACCTAGAGTGGTATCTTCTTCTGGTTCGAGTAAGATGTCTTCGGCTAGGTTTGGCAATTGTTCGCCCTGGAACCATTTGAAGTGCATTTTATCCTCTTCGTCTTGCATTCCACATTCTTCTGGAGTCAAAATCGTTAAAATTTGGGTGTGGGAGTTGCTCCACATTCCTGCGATGTAAGCTGATCTCAACGTGTGTTGTTCGAATTATGATTTACATGACAGATGAATCGATCCGTCGAAATTTTTTACATTGATATCGAGTGTTTTTTCGTTTTTCTTACATCTATAGGTCTTCAAAAACGTTTCCACGCGAGCCTTACTTACTTCTTTCGTTTTTTTCCAACCATACGAATGACAAACGTACTTCTCTACACTCGGCAAAATCGCCGGATAGTCACAATCCGGATACTTCGACATATCTGAAGAAAAAGCTTCCATGTACTATTTATTGATCCGCAAAATAATTAACGGTTTCACTTTCCCTTTTGTATAGAGAGCAGGGTAAGAGTACATGAAAGCTTTTTCAGATATGTCGAAGTATCCCGATTGTGACTATCTGGCAATTTTTTCGAATGAAGAGAAGTACGTTTGTCATTCGTATGGTTGGAGAAAAACGAAAGAAGTGAAGAAGGCTCGCGTAGAAACGTTTTTGACGACCCATAAATGTAAAAAAACGAAAAAACACTCGATATCAATGTAAAAAATTTCGACGGATCGAGTCTTCCGCCATGTAAATCGGAAACTGAACAACACACGTTGAGATCGGCTTACATCGGAGGAATGTGGAGCAACTCCCACACCCAAATTTTGACGAATTTGGCTCCGGAAGAATGTGGATGGCAGGACGAAGAGGACAAAATGCACTGCAAATGGTTTCAGGGCGAACAATTGCCAAACATTGCCGAAGACATTTTACTAGAACCAGAAGCAGATACCACTCTAGGTAAACAATAACAATACAATTTATAATAAAAGTTCAATTCCGAATGAAATAACAAACTTTGGAAACTTGAACTTTTACAAACTTCATAACTTCAAAATATTGATATGCATAAAATTAAAAATATAATTGAAAGAATATAAGTGCAAATGTGAGTGCAACGAAACAGAGAAAAAATTTGAAAGAATGTAAAATCAACAATAACGTATTACGAACCCCTATCCGAGCAAAATATGAGAATGTAAATTAAGTTTACTTATCAAACACTTTTTTTACAGGCTCAACATCGCCATCCGAAGAAGATTTTCTCGAGTCACATATCAGAAGTAGTGATGAAGAATCTCAATATATCACTGACTCTAGCGACGAGAGCGATATCAACTGATAAGTCTACATTAGCACTTGAAGAATAATAGTATATTATAGTGTTATAGGTATAAAAACTATTCATAAGTTCATTTCTTTCATAATCAATCAGCCTTTCACTATTTCTTTCGTAAAATCTATTCGAAACAAGATTTTCGTACATTAATTATGACAAGCTCGTTATATTTAAGGTAAAATTGATGGATGTCCATTTTTGTATTAATTTCATGTACCTTTAGACATATTTCATTCCTGGCATGTACAAATTCCCATCTGAAGCAACGCACGCCACCGAAAAAATTACATCTTATCAAGAAATATTTCCAACAATGAACTTGTAGATGCCAAACAACCGCGCACGGAATCTTGCAGCGGTAACTCTGACAATCACTTAAAGTAGGGTTGTCCCGCAGATTGATTGCAGGCAAAAATGTTTTTACATGTGCAATATGGTCTTTTGTGACCATGGTAAATTTCAAGTACGAGAAAATAAGTCAATTTTCGATAAATTTGTTACAGCTTGGCACGCTTGTAAGCGGTGCATTGTGCGGTCAAACAAGTGTAAGTGGTATTTTTTTGATATCGTAGGATGTCAATTGACCACCCCCCAAAAAGTCAATGACGAGAAAATAAGTTTTTTTTCAAATTTTGTTTGCATGTTATCGACGCTCCTTACAACAGAAGGTCTTAAAGTGCGATGTGAGTGGTTCGTTTCAGTAATTAATATAATTGAATTGAAAACCCTGATAAACTTCTATTGACGAGAAAATCGGCACTTCTTTACTGTCGCTGGCTCTCGAACTATAAGTATATCCCCACCAACTCCCCAGAAAACAAATACAACTAACGCTATACACACAGTCCTAGAACTTAAGAGCCACACCTCGTACTAAACAGATGGAGGCTCAGTCTGCACCCTTGCCTAAGTCCCCTTCCTGTCCAGAATTCCTCTTCTTTCTTTTCTCCTATCTTCACCCTTATCTTAGTCTCCGCGAATATCTATTTTATCCTCTCTATCAACCCTTCATCAACTCCTCTCTCTCGCATGGACTTCCATAGCACCCTCGCGTTCGCAGAGTCAAATGCGTCTTTAAAATCCGCAAACAGTGCAACTGGTTTTCATTTCTTCTACCCCAAGGTCCTATTGACTAGGAAATTGAGCACGTAAATGTTGTCTGTAGTCCCCATCCCTTTCCTAAAACCTATCTGATTGTGTGGTACATTTCCCTCTTCTTCCATCTATCTTTCCAGCCTCTTTCTAAGCACTTCAGCGTCAACATTATATCCTACCGACATCCCTCTCCAACCTCTCCAAACCTTATTGCGAATGCTCCACATCTCTTCTTCCAACCCTTCTCCACCCTAACCCTAACAGCCTATTGAAATACTCGGTCCACTCTTGCACCCCGATTTCCTCGTTCATACCTTTCCTTCCTCCTCTTCCCCTGTTTATCACTTCCCATTCCAACCCCTCCTTTATTGCATACTCGAACCTTTTCATGTACCTTTCCATCTCCCTCTGCCTTTTATCACTTAACATTCTTTCGTGATCTCTTTTTCTCCTGGTAAGTTCCCTTCTCTCGATTTCCCCCACCTTCTTACAATCTTCTTCATCCTGTCTTTAGTTTCTCTACATTCATCATCACACCAACCTCTCCTACCCCTCTCTATTTCCTTTAGGTCTCACCTTCTCCGTCACCTTATCAATCACTTTTTTAAGTTTCTCCAGCAGCGTGTTCGAAGATATAGATCTTCTTCTTTCGAACTCCCTACCTCCTTGTTTTCCATTTTTTCTTCAAATTTTCGTAACTTTTCTTCGCCCCAAATGCCTATTTTCCATTTCCTTTTCCCTTCTCCTTCCTTTCTCCTCCTACCGCGTTTTGGGCCTTTATCTTTCTTCTGCCAGAATGTAATCTATTACGGTATCCCCCTTGCATGCGACGTCATTCCCCCTTCTTCAACACCTTAATATTGCCGTTACAAATAAACCACCCCTACTCTCCTGACAGGTTCAATGGAGTTTGACCCTCCCGATCCACTTTCCTGTGCTTCGAATTTCCCCCAAACATCTCGCTTCCTTCACCCCATAATTCCCCTCCCACACAAACTCTCCGGTTTAGAATTTAAATCTTCTCCCATCAACACCAACTCCTCATTCTTTTCCTCCATTCATTTCTTCATTACTCTCCAGCCCTTCTCTTCTCCTCTCCTCCTGTTCACGCAAATGATAGCCGCCCCTCAACCTTTTCTTCTCTCTGGTCCGCTCTCCCATCTTTTATCAGTTTCCTTCTAGCTTCTGACATCAAGCCGCCCAGTCTCCTGCCCCTCTCGTGTTCTTTTCTTGCTTCTTGTGTCGTCCATACATATTCCTTCGGCAATTTTCGTTTTGAGCCCTCCCAGTCCTTTTTATCCGCCCGCGCTTCACTTATCCACGTTATATTTTCCCACTACCTCCCAGAACCCTTTGTTCTTGTTTCTAACCCTGACACATTCCAGAAGGCGACACACTCCTCTCTTTTTCTTTCCTCAACACCTTTACCACCTCCTCGCTCACCTGTACCCCTATTTCGTTCATCAACGTCTCCACTTCTTCCTTCAGCCCTTTATTAACTACATTCAGCTTTCTTTTCGCTTTCTCTTCCCCTTCTAGTTGTGGTTCAATTTTGTTCAGCCGTGCACGCACTTACCGCCTTTTCTCTTATCACAATCAGCATTCAAGGAATAAATACGTGAATTTTCACTCTAATCCGTTCAGGACGCACCCCATTGCTAGCAGCTCAGCGACAGAGTGAAGCGCGGGACCAGGACGCTGACGACGCTTTTCATGGCTTCTACTTCGTAGTAAAAGCTTGCTTTTGAGAATTCTTGGATTCAAATTTCAAAACTTTTTCTTCTAAATTTAGAGACCGCTACCTAGCATATAAAATTTCAACTACTCTCAAAGCTCATGCTGTATTTTATCACGTGGAAAAAGTTTGCGACCTAAAGCATATGGTTTTAGGATTTTTTATCGAGCGAGCTATCAAGTCACTACACTTTGAACTCAAAGTAACTTAGTAGAGATATAACGTCCACAAAAATCATCGGAATATTCAAAACGAATATCAATAGAGATTCGTGAATTCAATGGTCATCGTGTTTGAAATGAAATTATGCTTAGCCGTTTCAATGAATTTTTATAAGTGTTATATATACTATTATAATTTCTTCTTGCCATTAAAATTGTTAAATAATTGTTAGATTTACGACCGATGGCGACCAATTGTTATTTATGTTCATTATATGATTAATAAAAAGTTATTATTTTGAGTCACCCCAAACTTCTCAGTAATAGTATGTTGCATTACAAGGGATGAAACACAGCGTTCTCAACGAATGTGAAGTTTGCTGCCCGAGCGAAAAGAGGGCAGCTATCACACTAGTTGAATACGCTGTGTTTTGTTCCGTGTAATGCATATTATTTTTCACAAGTACTTTAGTGGAAATTCGATTTCCAGTACCTGTAGAGCGAGGCGAAACAAGAAGTTTCAGCCCTAGGGTTGGAACATTTAATGTTTCAGCCCGAGGATTGGAACACGGGCGGGGCAAAACAAGGTGATTCAGCCCTAGGGTTGAAACATTTAATGCTTCAACCCGAGGGTTGGAACACCTTGTTTCGCCCCGATCTACAGGTACTGAAAATGAGATTTTCAATAGAGGTGTTGTGAAAAAACTGTTTCAATTATTCAGCAGGGGCAGTGTAGTATTTATCGAAAACAAAATGTTTCAAAAAAGCTTAATGTTTAATAAAAAGTGTTTTATTTAGGACGCCATAACTTAGACCTTATTAATGCTAGAACATTAGTATTTTCGAAGGTGTCAAGATATCGCACGATATTGAAGACATAGATGGTATTTTAAAATGAAAAATGAGAGAATTTGAGCAAATGCAGTTCTACTATTCATAGGTTTTTACGAAAATATACTAGAAAATTAGAAAAAAAAATTTTAATTGAGTTTTTTGAAAAAGGGCACACACGAGATTTTTCATTTTAGGCTTAAAATACTCGACAGGCATCCCTGAAACATATTCAGAAAGAAACCGAGATGTGCAAGACCTTTCAAATAAAAATTGGTTCACGCTAGGCGCGCCTACAGACTTACATTATGAAACTTAAAGAAGCACAATATTTTCAACCTCCAATGGAAATGTATGAAATGCATTACACTATACACAGCTACACATTACATGGCTGAAACATTGGCCATAATCATAGGATCTTCTTCCTCTCCATCATCAGAAACAATTTCAGCCCTACCTCCTCTCTTGATTGATGGACGTAGAATCCCCTTTTTGGAATCGGCGAAAGATCTGGGCTATTTTCTTAATCGCACTCTTTCTCGGAAAGAACAAGTTTCGGATATTTTAAGAAAAACCTTTAGAGTCCTCCAATAGCTTGACAGGAATAACGAATCACTTCATACTCCAACTCGTATCCTCCTACTTGAGAGCCTTATCCTTCTTTTCTTTGACTATCGTTGCATAGTATATGACGACATTACTGACGAGCTGAATGCCAAGCTTGAGCGTACGCTCAATGCTTGCATTCGGCTCATCTATAACATCGCCAAAAGTGCACATATCACCCAGTATCGAGAAAGAAGCAGTACTTCTCATCGTCGCTAAAGGAAGACAATTTCTATGGGCAACCTGCTGTATAGCCTATTCAGTACGAAAGCTCCGCAATAACTCTTCAATCTCTTACATTTTATTGATAAAGGACATCCAACACAGTCCAAACTCCGAGAAAAGAAAACAGTACTTGAAATTCAACCACATCGTACTTGTAAAATGCAAAGATCGTTTATTATTCGTAGTGCTCGTCTTAAGAACAAACTACCTATAACAATCAGAAATGCAGCCTCACAATAGCACTTCAGAAAACTCCTTTTTTGTTACTCATTTAATACTCCAAATCCGACTCTAAAAATCACGCACTGGTCACACATAGAGATTTATGAGTTTTCGTAAGAATGCATTTATTTACAATTATGTATATGTGCATACGTATATGTAGGTGTCCGCATGAAAAGGGCCCTTATGGTTGGTTCTAGTTTAGGAGAAATTCGCATTTATCTAAGACAGGGTCAAAATTCTTATTCTCGGGGTTAAGTGCGGGATGAAACTAGGACCTATACTGAATCTATTAGCACTATACTCATGTCCCGGAAGCAACCAAAAGTGGGTATATTTCATGTTCGAAGAAAAAGTATAACACGTGCGCTTATGTGACTCGCCAACTTTAGATGCGTTTTTCTTGAAAAGCGCTTCTTCGAAGGCCCTTTTCATGCGGATGCCCACATATTGACATTATCCAGCTTTCATTACGCCGCATCTAATTATGCGCATTATAATTTATTCTTTTTCTACTATTGCTGAATATCTTTTCCTTCTTTTATTTCAATTCGAAAATCGATCGCTGTCAAATAACTTTATCTGTAATTTGTGCCACCGGTTCCTTAGAGGGCTAACTATCCATAAGAACTTTTCTGAAATAAATACAATACAAATACAAATGTGCAGCAAACATCAATTGGCGTTCGCGAAGCATTATTTACACTCGATTTTGAAAACATAAATTACGTTATACAAACTTTACCTCATTTAGATACAATTTTTGCTGATGATTTTAATAGAAAAATAAATTTAGAAAATGATGGTAAAAGCTCTGTAGTCGAAAATTTATAAAAGTACTGCGGAGATGATTAGAAAGTTTGTATTAAACAAAGAAGTTCGTATAGCTGGAAATGTGTATCCTACATTATTTCTTGTCATTCCAAATCTTTCAAGTCACATTATAATTGACGGTCGCTCAAGTGGCGCCCCCGGAAGAGTTGCCGCTGGCTCAGTGCTTTTTCTCGTGATCTATCATTGACTAACGATCTATCGTTGACTGACTGTTAATAAAGTAAAGACGCGCAATTACGGTGTGCTTGCATATTGAATAAAACTTGAAATGAACTTTATTTCTTTGCGTTGTTTCTTGACTGCCACCCCAAACACCGAAATTAATGATTATTGAACAAAACATAATATTGACAAAATCGTCCGTCAGGCAAAACACACTAGTCCTTAGAAGAGAGTACGAAATTTCAAGACGATTCATTAACTAGATCTCGAGAAATCGTGTACACCATTTTGAAAAACATGGTTTTTAGAAAAACGCGTTCAAGTTTTGGTACTAGTTTTTTCAGTGAAAAAATTTATTTAAGCTTCTTACCCTTAATCTGCCATTCCGGACTCATAAAGAGGCCAGAGCCTCAAATTTCAATTTGAGAGTCCTTTCCAAAACAGTCGCTAAGATACCGTGTAGCGAGATAGATCGCTTTTCTCAAAAATACATTTAGAAACTATGTCCGATTTTTCAACGCGCTTATTATTTATTATTTTTCAGTGTTTTTAAATATTCTTCACGTGTGGTGGGCATTTTTGTCATCGACAACGCAATTGACGATGGGTATTATATTTGTAGCCTTTTATTTTGTGTAGAACATACATTTTTCAAAGGCCTTAGTTTTGAAAGAGAACAGGTTTTTCAGATCTACGCTAGAAATTCTAAAACAGGTTTTCCAAATCTACGCAGAAAATCTTTAAAGTTTTGTCGGTTAGCCTACCAAAGCTTCAAATTTCACTTCGAGAGTCCTTTCCAAAACAGTCGCTAACATATCGTGTCGCAAGATAGATCGCTTTTCTAAAAAAAAAAGGTAATGGAAATTTGTTATTTCCGCTAAATTGCCGGAAATATACAGGAAGTTTCGGAAATTTATGGAAACTTTGGAAAATTTGTGAAAACTTTCTAAAATTTATGAAAACTCATGGAAACTTTCGAAGGTTCTTGGAAATTTGCGGAAACGTTGAAAAATTTATGGAAATTTACGAAAACTTTCAAAGGTTTGTGGAAATTTGCGGAAACTTCCGAAAATTCATGGGATTTTACGAAAGTTTGTGAAAATTTGCGGAAACTTTCAAACTTTTTCGAAAATTTACGGAAACTTGTAAAAAATTATGGAAATTTATTAGGTTTTTATTCACGGTTGAGATACCTTGTCACATGTTTGGAGCACTGAATGGTCTTTTTTCATCTTAGAGACCAAACAGCAGGAGTTGGTGCCCTCCTTAGTGTACAACACAAACCGATCTTAACTCCTTTCGTTCTAGCTTGATTTTCATACTTTTCAGTTGATGGTGACAAGAGGGATGTGAAAGATACCTTCTGGGATTCGTTAAATGATATTTTAGGGCCATGCGATTCTGGCGAAAGAATAATTTCACTCGAAGATATGAATGGCTGGGTTGGTGTGCAACGCGAAGGTACCAACTACTGGGTACTGGGTCATTTCGGAGACCCAAAAACAAACGGTAACGAGGATAAATTGAGAAGCTTATGCTTAGAAAAAGGCTTGTTCATTACGAATACTTGGTTCAGACATAAAAAAAGTCCACATGTACACTTGGTGCAGAGGCGAAAGCCACAGTATGATTGACTTTGTTGTAGCGGATGAGAGGCTGAGAGGGCTTGTAAGAGACACAAGGGTTATAAGAGGCTCTGTGTGCGGCAAGAATCACTATCTCTTAGTTCAAAAAATGACTCTAGGTCAAGGGTGGGGGAGAAGAAGAATTAATAATAGGCCGAAGCAGACGCGAGTTAGAAGAGAGACTTGGCAGACACCAGAAGTACAATTGGTATATCGTGAAAAGCTGAATAAATATTTAGGACATCATGAAAAAGACTGGAAGACTAAATTGGACAATAAAAATGTAGAGGGGGCATGAACAAAACTACGGGATAGCATCTTCAAAAGTGCATTTGAAGTGTGTGGTACTGCGGCTGAAGAAAGAAAGGATGGAGATGCTTAGTGGAATGATGAAATCCGCGTGTCTGTCAACGAGAACAAGCAAGCGTACTCGAAGATGTTAAATAGTAAAGGTCTTACCGATGAAAAGAGGACTAGAATAGAAAATGATTATTGGAATAAAAACAGAAAAGCCAAGCTACTAGCCAAAGAAGACAAGGATAAAATCAAATCATCAGATATTTAGCTTAAGGCAGATCATAGAAAAAAGTTTGAGAGCAAACAAAAAAGTTTTCTGTGCATTCGTTGATCTGGAAAAAGCTCTTGATAAGGTAAATAGATCTAAATTTTGGCAAGTCCTGGAAGAGTATGAAGTGAATGGTTGGCATCTAAGAGAAATAAAAGCAAGGCTGCATTATGTCCTCCTTGATGATCAATATATACATGGACAAATATCTAAGAATGGCTCTTTCAGACGAAGAAGGTGATGATCTCGCAGACTGGATACCAGCATGAAGAGTATGGGTCTCAAGAATAACGTAAATAAAACAAAAATTATCGTGTTTGAAAGAGGGGTGAGAAAACAGTATGCAACATTGCCTCAAACGAAGAGAGGATAAAACAATAAATTTAATGCTTTCACGATGATTCATTATGATGAAAGGTGTTTCGGGATTCAATCGTGTGCAAAACAACGAATCTTGCCGACGTTTCGTGAACATTGCAGTTCACTTCTTCAGGGCTAACCTGAA
>JAUMHM010084399.1:0-12435 GCA_032362435.1 Melikaiella ostensackeni | reverse complement strand
AATTTGTATGTAATATATCCTTACACATATGGCACATACATTATTACACCTGGGATTATTAAATACTTTTTTCGTTTTTTGAAATATCAATATTCTTTTACGGATATCTTAAAAAAAGGATCAGATCAAATTTTAGGAGGGTGATTTTCTAGCACCTAGAGTCATAACGAAGAGATCCCTGTTTTTTTTAGCTACATATCAGGCAAACTTTTTTTCTGTTTATGATCACCGTTGCTGTTAGGAACACCCCGCTGTGACTTTACACCAACACAACGGAGCACTGGGCTTGAAATTAATATTGCTCAGAACAAGTTACGTTCAGTTATTATTTATTCCATTTTTGCATTATTGTATTCACAAAATTTATACAATTTTTTTTTAGCCCAAGTGCAAGTTTGTACTGTATAAAGTAAGAGAAATAGCGTTCTTATGATTAAGTAAATAAGATGTTAACAATTTTATATATATTGAGTTTTAATTGATAGCTACGTTCGGTCAAAATATTATTAGAATTTTGACCTTTTGACCTTTTTAACCTTTCTTAACCTTGTGAATATTGAAGAAACCGCTTGGAATAATTTCTGATCTTTGAAATCCTTCGAAATCTTGTGAAACCTTTTTTGAAATTTCAAAAATGTTTTAAATCTTTTGAATATTTGTGAAAATCTAAAAAATTTTCGTTGAATCCTTGAATCTTCTGAATGTTTTGAGGTGTTTGAATTCTTAGGAATATTCGTGAATTCTCCTGTAAGCTTTTTAAACCTTGTAAATATTTTGAAATTTTTGTTAGATATTTTAAACACATTACAATTTTTTACAAACAATTTTGAGACTTTACGACTTTTGATCATCTAACCTAATTTTTGATTCAGTTAAATACATGTTTTAAAATTACTTAAATCAGCCAAATAAAAATCGGTTGCATCCAAAGAAATCATTATTTATGAGATTTGGTAATTTCCATCATCCCTTCGCCACAATTTGTATCCATTTCAATCGCGCTCAATGTCTCATTAACTTTAAATTACACTTCATCTCTAATTAACCAATATTTTAAATAAATATTGTCCTACTAAAGTCAAGCAAAGAACTAGATTTATCGAATTAAAAATTTTTGTAGACATATTCAGTATTATAAACATCCTCACTTGTACTTTTTTCAGAAATAAAATTCACTGACGAGGGCCACTATCGTGTGCCGAAACGTCTGGAGCAATTTAAATTTTATTCAATCACTGGACCCTAAAGCTAATTCGATCACCGAAAATTCCAAAATAATGTTATAAGAAAAATGCTGTGATTTTTTTCGGAATTTTAAAATATTTATTTGCAAATATACCGTTAGTTAAAGTTAAGTAACGACGACCAGACCCGAAAAATACACGCTTTTTTACCTTTCGCACGCCGTATTCTTGAAACTTGATTTCTTATTTGTACGAGTGCTGCATTACGTGATGTGGAATAAAATAAGCTTTCTTTCAATCTATATGCTGTCTTTTTGTGATTTTTTTCTTACTGAGTAGTTAAGAGTGAAAGTGACGAATTCATGTGGGCCTTCCTTTATGAAACGCATAGTAGTAGGAATATTTTCAGAAAAAAAGGGTACATAGGAAAGAAAGCGTGAGAAAAATTGCCTGCAATAAAGTTATCATCAGAGGAAAGTTAGCCTGGGTCAAGCATTGTCTGGAAAACGGGGGGGGGGCAGTTCGTCAAGCGAACGGATTTTTGCCTCACGCGACCTTCCCGTTGTTTGAGATTAGACACAGCTGAGAAAATTGGAAATTTTGTCCAAAATTAATTCAACTCTAATAGGCTGCAGTAGCCTCGTTATATTATTACGACTGAATCAAAAAAAGATTTTAAGAAATTGGTTAATATGTTCAATCCCAGTTGATCTTTAAATATTTATTTTATTTTCAATTATCTTCTAAGATCCCTTCTAACATATTCGTTTGCGAATTCAGGCACACTACATGAACTTGGTTATCTTAGCCCGGGACATTGCAAGGCCCTTTAACCCCTTCGTTGGCATTGACGTCTTTTGGCGTCAACCATTTTTTTCATATTTAACTTGCTCCGGCTTGGCATCCAAGTCCTATTTTAGGGTTTTTGGGCTCGCTGAATCCGAATCTGAAGTCAAAATTCATTTATTTAAAATCGTGTCGCCAATATCGCGGATTAAATTAGGAAATTTCACTAGATGTATAAGGCAGTTGGTACAACAGGGTCTCTGAGGTCTTACAATGATTATAATTCGAAATTTATGATCCTAATCCTAAATATAATGGAAAACATAGAGAAATGAAGGAAAAAAAGAAAATCACAAAAAAAGCAAAAAACATACAAAAAAAAATTTTTTTAAATGAAGAAAAAAAAATGGAGTTTTAAATTCCTACCACTGCAGCCTCCTCGTGGCGCACTCCGCGGTCGTGAATAAATTCACCAGCTAATGCAGGGGGTGACAAAAAGTATCATTACCAATATTCGAGAATCGATATTGGCATTAATAGTGCGGGATATATTTTCAAAACATAATTCAACGTTTTTTGCATTCTCGTTCGCCATATTGGATTTGCCATTTCGAATTATCCAATTCTGAGTTCAGATTTATTATCAGCAACTCAAATAACCGATAAATACAAATATTTATCTGAATCAAGCCTTCTTTTGTTTTTTTACACCATATTGGATCCGCCATTCTGAATTTGAAAATTTTAAGTTTGGATTCGTAATTAGGGCCCCCGAAAACCCTGATATATGAATTTTCAAGAAAAAAAAATTTTCTGGCCATTTTTGGCACTTTTTGTCGAAATCTCTTTGCCAACGAAGGGGTTAATGAGACTATATTGTCTGTTAGAGTTGGAAATCTAGCGGAAAGTCAAAACTTATTGACGCTATAATTATCCACGAATTTTACAATTCATTCTGACCTTTGAGTCGCAGAATCTTTTACCGGTAGAATATGTCTTTTACCAAGAATTGTAGATGACAGGTATTTTTGGGATTGACTGATGCGATACGACAAAAATCAAAAAATTAAAATTTTCTCTTCTCCAAGACGCAGGTAGCACACAGACTGTTATGGTATAAATTTACCATATGAGTCTTTTTTGGGCAAAAGAGTGTAAATTTGAAAACAAACCCCCTTCATTTTCTCATCTTTCATCATTTTCACGAATTTTTGTGCCGCATTTTGAGAGAAAGCAGAAAGATGTAACAGAATTAATCAGAATAATAAGTGTATTTGTATCCACTGAGACCGGCTCTATTGAGCGGCGCTTTGCGGAGTGTTTGAGCGCACCTGTGGTGCGCGGGTACACTCTTGCGCTTCGCAGTTGTTTTCGCACGTCAATCAAATTTCAATCCTAATTTTTACTAGACATCAAGTATATTTTAGATTCACTAAAATAAACTTGTGATTTATTTTGGGATTCTATCACTGGAATGCTGAAATAATACTGTTTTATTATTTGAGAACTCAATTCATGTAATAAGTTCAATTTGCTTTATATTTCAGTGGAGCAACCTTGCCAAATGAAATAATCAGGAATCATAAATTTGTTCAATAAAAATTTTTAAAATCGAGAAAATCGTGAAGAAGGTCTCGACTGACTTCAACCGAAAAGGGCTTGTATATCACGGTTTACTTCTAGTTATACCCCTAGGATGTCTCACGATCATTGTGAACACAAAAAGAAAAAAAATTCCCTGAGCTCTTTCTGAGGAAATTCTATTTTTCATGCTTTGAAGAGGTTCATCAACATATTTTCATGGAAATAAGTTAAAAGTGGAGTTCTATTCGCTTAAATCATTTAATTTATTACACAGAACAGTGTTGCATGATCTGAATATCTTACGAGAACTCAGCTAACTCCAATTTCTTTCAATAGTGAAAAGAGTGAGAAAAAATTAGTTTTTTAAAAATTGCTTATTTGCATTTTAACCCGAGCCCCAAGAACCTGTACAAAAATTGAAGTGCATAAAATTTCCTCAGAATCTTTTAAAATCCTATGAAGTTTTTATAGTCCCTTATATCTTTTAAAATCCTGCACATCTCAATTTTTAGATATTTCATGGAATTCCTTTGAAAATGTTCAAATCTTTGTAATGATCTGAGACCTCAGAAAATCTCATGAAATCTGTAAAAATCCCTTGATATCCCTAGAAGTCCCTCAAAATTTCATTGCATCTCATTCACTCTTCAAGGGCGCGGAGTTTTTCGAAAAAAGGTTTTCACATAAAACTTTCTTATGATTTTCTTGAAAATTTCTCCACAGGAAGTTTTTGTTTACTAACATTTTGCTCGATAAACGAAGCGATCGAAGATTATGAGAAATTCAATTCGCAGTGGCCTAGAAAACAATTTTTGATTTTGTTATAAATAATCAAATGAACTTTTCACTCATTTCATCATTCTAAGGATACTTTGGAGAGTATTGTCTTCAAATTTCTTCAAAAAATTCCGAAAACTGTAGATGTAACGACGAGCGAGAGGCCAAAAATTAATTACAAATCGACTTCAGAAAGAAACATCATTATCATGGTTATCTCGAAAACTATAATAGATACAACTTTTTCGCTAGAGAAAAAAAGATGCGCCATCTAATTTCCTATAAGGCTGCTTTCTTCAAAAATCAAATTTTCAAATTTCGATTTTTAGTTGCCAGGGGCCAACCTCCCCTCAACTTCACCGAATTATGTCCCGTTCTGGGATCGGGGCGCTAAATTATAGTTGACGTGCGACAACGCCAGCATGTGGGAGGCGCACTGTGACAACACTCACATATACTTACACAAGACGCTGACTTGATGAGGCACTCATGCACACACTCACACAAGTCAGCATACGGTAAAATAGTAAAATATCGTTAGTAGAAGGAAGGAATTAGGAAAGAAAGGGGTTAACGAAACGGAGAGCAAATAATAAAAGGTCCAGAATAGCTTAGATTAGATAAATCCAAATTATAAAATTAGAAGTGTTATAAGAAACCGTGAACGTCAGACGAAACGAGATCAAACAAATTCAAAAGTCTAACACAAATACAAGAATTCAAATCACTACTTCGAATCGATGCTATCTACGGTATCACTCAATTCAGAACTGTTAGCAACAACAATGAATGCAAAAAGTAATTAATTAAGGTACAACTTATTCTACGAAACCCTAAAGGACAGAATTGTACCCTTTTTTTTATTATTATACCTCCAAGCCAAATTCCTTTCGGGGTAAGCGTAACACGTTCGGTTCCGGTCTCGTTTCACTACTGGGGATGAAGAAATTCATATGGTAAATTTGGGTACGGAATGTTTAGGAGGAGAGGTAAATGATTTTAGATCAATCTCACAACGTCGCCCCGACACTAGTCGCTTGATCAATCTCTGTAGCAATCAACCCAGGTGAAAAGCTTCGCAAAGCCATTATAATAACGGGAATAATTATAACAATCCACTTAAGAAATCTCTTCACGTGGGGCCATTAGTATCCAAAATCTTTCGTTTCAGGCATCACTCCTCTTCTTATAAACAATTGCTCTCTCCTGTGGGTGCAAGCACAGAGTTATATATTGCAATTCTGGCTTTATTCGTTACACTTTCACTTCTAGTAATAGCTTGTACACTGCCGATAATCTTTTTACCCTCATTCATACGTCTGAAAATCTCTGCATCAATCCTTCCGTCAGCAGTAAATAAGCTTCCAAGATACACGAACTCATCAACTTGTTTCATCCTCTCTTCGTTTAAGGCAATGTTGCATACTGTTTTCTCACCCCTTCTCTCAAAAACAATCGGTTTTGTTACATTTGCGTTAACCTTAAGACCCATACTCTTCATGTTGGTATCCAGTCTGCTCATCATTGTCTGCAAATCGTCGGCTGATTCCACTGTTACAGTCTTATCATCTGCAAACGCCAGTACACGTACTTTCACTGTCCCGAAATTAACACCTTCGTCCGAGAGAGCCATTCTTAGATATTTTTTCATGTATATATTGAACATCCAGGAGGACATAACGCAGCCTTGCCTAACTTGCCTAATTGCTCCTTGAAGCCAACCATTCACTCCATACTCTTTCAGGACTTCCCAAAGCTTAGATCTATTCACCTTATCGAAAGCGTTTTCCAGATCAACAAATGCACAGAAAACTCTTTTGTTTACTCGCAAACTCTTTCCTGTGATCTGTCTCAAGCTAAGTATCTGATTTGCACATGATCTCCCTGGCATAAATTCACATTGAACTTCTCAGATCCTTTCTTCAGTTATTCCCATGACCTTCTCAATCAGTACTTTGGTAAAGATTTTGCTCACGGTACTTAGCAGACTAATCGCTCTATAATTAGCACAGTTGTCTTTTTCACCCTTTCCCTTATAGATAGGGACAATAATCGCTTCTTTCAAATCATTTGGAACTTCTCCATGCACAACACACATATTCATAAATTTGCTCAGTCACACAAACAAATATCCGCCACCGCTCTTAAGCATTTCAGCGGTGATACCATTTATACCAGCAGCCTTACCATTCTTCAGTTTCTTAATCACGGATGTAATGTCGTCGATATTGATGGATTGTTTAGCGTATTCTCTTCAATGGGGAGGTTGTTATGCTCCATAGCTTGACCTCCATACAATTTCGTGAAACAATCTCTGATACTGTCTTTCACTTTGTCCGAATCTCATATCATTTCACCATCGGCATTCTTGATTTCGACTACCTTAGTGCTAACATGTTCAAATCCGAAGTTAGGGAAGTTTGCTTAATAATTTCAAACAAATAGGAATTGTCAAAATCATTTAATTTTCAAATCAGGGTCAAATCGGAGTAAAACGGGGTGCACATGATCCGCTTATTGGCACCCCTCCTTTTTGTTGTCTAGACTAATCGTCTTTCTAACAAATTCGTAAGCTTCTTAACTAGAAATTTCAGCAAATTCGGCTAAATTTACTGGAGTTTGTTGAAAAGTGTAATTTATAGAAAAAACATTTTCGTCAGTGAAGAATATTCTACAGTAAACCCTAGGATATCAAACGGTTACATATCATTCGGATTGACAACTTCAGATCAAAATGATGTACTTTTCAGATCAAAAATGAATTTTTATACGACTTCATGCATATTTGTCGAGTGGCAGTTGTTATACTTTTTATAAAAAGTCGTATGTTAGTCTTGACCCACGATTTAGTTCAACTCTCATCCAATTTGTTAAATTTTCAACCAAAAAGATGAATTTTCAACCAAGAATCTTAATTTTCTACCAAAAGGACTAATTTTCAACAAACTACGTGAATTTTTCAACTAAGTAATTAAATTTTCATTTAAAAAAGATCAATTTTTAACAAAAGAGTTTAATTCTCAAATGAAGAGATGAATTTTAGGAAAAAATAGTTAGATCCTTAACCAAAACGGATGAATTTCTACCCAAAAAAATTAATTTTAAATGAAAAAGAGAACAATTTCTTCCCAAAAAGACGACTTTTCAACTAAGATAGATATGTTCCCAACGAAAAAATGGAATATTCAAATTTACAGTTAAAAATTAATTTTCAGCAAAAAAAAATTTGTACAACCGCTTACTCCTCATTTTTGGTGCATCCGAATTATATATAATTCGGGCCCACCAGAAATAAATATTAGAATTTTTTACTTGTGATAAAGAGATGCATTAACTATTACAGTGATCAAAAAAATGTTTTTTTTTTTTTTTTGGAGAGCCCTTCGAGCCTGTTACTCATTTTCACAAGAGGGTCAATGGTGAAAAACGAAATTGTTATACACTCTTGTGGCTGTAGAATCCGTAACTGATCAGCTGTTTGAAATATTACAACTTTATAACTTTGAATATCTTTATTCAATTTTACGAAAAAAAAGTAAATACGCTGATTCAAACAGCGAACGTGACATACGAGGCCAAATCGAGAAATGGTTGAAATTATCTCGGACGAGAAATCTCGTCTCGTTTGTCTTACCAAAAACGAGATTTTCGATCCCTATCAAGATTTGACGTATCCGATAATGATTCAAGCAAATTAATTTTTTTCTCGAATGTTCTCGACGTGCATTTCGGCAGAAGCAGCGAAATTTTCGCTGATTCATATTAAGAGAGTGCTAACAATTATTTGATTTTAACTCATTGGTGAAACAAGAAGAGGCCGTAATTCAACAAGTTTAATGATTCTGTACATTCCTTCCTTGTCTGAACTAAAATTTTCATTTCTTATAACTCATTTACAAGTTATTGCCTCAAAATGGAAAAACAATAATTATTTATACACGTAATTTATTGTAACTTGCACGACAGCACGTACAGGCGAATCCAAAGTTCGTTATACGATAAATAAGAATGTATACACCAGAAGAGATAAAGAAACATTCTTTAGTGCTCAAACATTTTTATAGATATCTATATAGTTTTAGTGTATAATAAATGTTATCAGAAATATACACAGAACTCCGACGCAGCAATTAAAAAAATGATAAAAATCACGACTTCGGTAGCAGGGCTACCATCTGATAATTTATTTTATCTATAAGTACATTAAATAATTAATATAAACTGGTGGTTTTGTTAATATTAATATAATGTAGCCTCACATGGATATATAAATGTATAACATTTTGACAGCCCAGAATTAGAGGATGCTACCTTGGTTCGTTTATAAAGAAATTAACTGATACGACAAATCATCAAGATATGAAACCGTAAATAAAAGGTTAGAATTATTCTCTGAGATTTGAAAGTGACATGAAATTATTTATTCCGTTCTAAATTTAATCGATTTTATCATATTTTGACGTATCTAAAATCAAGATTAGTATTACATATAAGGAGCACATCAAACAATATTATGATGCAAATATCTCATTTTCGAAAAAAAAGAGCGAAGAAACCCTCTCATTCTGAGCCCTTGATTTTCAATTAAAATATCATTTTACCTCAAAAAATAGTGACATAGAGAGCTCACGTGCGAATCTTGATTATTCATCGTTCAACGACTCTTATGTATCATCATACACATAATTTTTCTACTTCAAATTTTACATATCGGCAAGCGCTCGTCTCAGTATTTTATAAATAATAATTCAAATGTGTCCATCCTGAAAATAAGTTCTCGTTACCGAAATAAATTATTTATTGAAATAGTGCTTTCAATTAAATATATACATCACAATACCCTATTCACGGAGATTTTGTTTCAATATTTAGTTAATTGAATAACACTCAATATTCATGATTTAATTAATTCTCAAACGAATTGAGTATCTTTAGGGAAATTTAAACTTAATCTCTAACATGTATGTAACCCCTTTTTTATCGTTGTTAAATGTTTTCTTCAGACTTGTTGTGTACTGCTGTTTATAGACAACAATAAATGTAAGACTATTGAATATATAAAATAAACTATTCGTAACTTGTAAATTTCCATGAATTTCAACATGTTTTTCCTAAAATTTCAATTGACAAAATGTGAAAGCTATCGCTTTAAAAAATCTGGTGAATATTTCAATTATTGTCCATCATTTGTAATTTAATAATTTCACAGTCAATTTTTTTCATATATGTAAACAAATGCGTATAAAGTTAAAGGATATGGTAATATGCTCACATAGAAATTCTTGTCGGTGCACACATTTTCCATGAAATAAAATAATATCTTTTCACATTTTGAGTTTTAAATTTTAGAGCAGATACCTTTTGCTTCTGTAAGAAAGGGGGGCGAGTATCCATTATCTTAATTCCTGATTTCTTTGATCACGAGAACCATGCACTTGGGTATATTTTTCATTTACCTGCCTTGTAGAAATTGTATTCGCTTCAGTTAAATAAGAAATTCAAGTAGTCTTGTTTTTGTAGTTCTTTAAATAAGAAATTTTGATTTATGCCTTCCTATAATTATTAAGATTATTTTTCTTATTGTTGAAATTGATGTTGATTTCGAGATTATTGTGATCTAAAACAAGTGCAAGAGAAGTGATCCTATTATATGGAAACAAAAAAGTGTATTTCCACTATTCCTGTCTGTAAATCTGAATTAGTGACAATATACTGGATTCAATCAAATTCCACTAATTCACACCAGTGCTCTCAACATTAGAATCACTACTGCGCGTGCGTCAAGTAGAGCTCGTCATTGGTAGAGAGAAAAGAGTAAATAGCTATTCTCTTAATTTTCTATTTTCCACCAATGATGAAACTCCAACTGACGCATGCGCAGAAGTACTGCGGGCCACCGTTGGGAACACTGATTCACACTAGAAAAAGTTACTGTAAATTAAGCAACATTAAATATGATTGAAATTCGATTATAACTAACTCTTATTTCGAGAGCTTATCTAATTTATCTCTTG
The DNA here is from genome assembly GCA_032362435.1 of Melikaiella ostensackeni. NCBI lineage: Eukaryota > Metazoa > Arthropoda > Insecta > Hymenoptera > Cynipidae > Melikaiella > Melikaiella ostensackeni. The sequence goes on along the minus strand of JAUMHM010084399.1, from coordinate 2,090 downwards.
GCTCAAAATATATTTATTATATCATGGGTGTTGTAAAATGAGTATAATTGTCTTGAGTTCGTTTAAGTATTTATTTTTCACTACATTGACATTGAAAAGCTGTACTGTGTATAAACACTGAATGTATTGTTATGAAAATTGGCAAATTTTCTGCTATCTTCATTTTCACCAAAATTAAGAAACACCTTCCTATCTCCTTGAATTGCCTTCAACTCCTCCCATCCCTTGCATTTCTTCCAGCATCCCCGTGCCTTTTGCCTTGCATGAGAAATCACTGTGACCTAAAATTCAAAATTAAACATGTTTTATTATTCAACACCAAGATTTTGATACGTTTTTGATCAAGTTATTTCTTACAGAAATGCTAAAGTTATTTCATATTACAAGAAACTAATGTTTTATTCACAAGCAGAAACATTCAATAGGAGATAGTTGTTTGTTTAATAACAGCCTCGAAAAGTCCGAGTTTTTTTAATTCCAAAAATCGTAGTGCTAAAAATTAATACACACTGAAATAATTTTTGTAAAATAAGAACTCTAATTTTTCATTCATACAATTTTATACATGTTTTAACTCCTTGCAAATTTCAGAAATGAAGTGAAATTGAAAATCCAACAAAAAAAAGTCTCGGCATATGCATTTCCGTATAAAATTAGTTTGAAGAAAATTTGTAGAATTTCCGTAGAACGCTATCCATAGAATTGTTTTCAGTGATTATTTATGAATAATTTTAGAATTACACGGCAGATGTTTAGATTAATAAAAGTTAAACTTACTGCATTTCCCGCTGCAACAGACTTTAGGACCACCAAAGTAACAATCAGCTCCAAGGTCAAAACACTTAGCCATTACTCCAACGAAAAGAGCCATAGCCAGAAGAACGGCAAAGAAAAGATTCATTGTAATTGATAACTGAGTTGTTCTACCTCGATCGCGTCTTATATACCCCAAGAGTCGTCTAAGCAAACATTTTCATGTAGCAATATTTATCGTCACACCGCACGTCGTGTATACAACGTGTGTAAATGTATACATGTGTAACATTTTCAACTGTATTGAAACAATAAAAAATGCAATATTGTAAAGCTTGGAAATAGGCTATGTTTTATGCATACTAAAAAATGTTTCTCAATCTCTTCTGGCGCTATTGAAAAGTTTGAATTCTTTTTCATTATTCGATATACAATGTTTTAGAAAAAATAAAAAATTCAAGAACTTTTTTTTTTTTAATTTCCAATACCGAAGTCGTGAGATTGATAAATGTGGCTTTGGCAGAGATAATGTTGGATTCCAACAAACCAGATTGTGAGATTCTCAATTTCTTTTTGAAACATGTTTTGCCCCTTTTCTGTACCGGTTCGAATAATATGAAACACATATCCGCAAGTGTAATTTTAAGGTTAAAATTTTTAAAAAAGTGGAAAAACTTAGATTTTATTCTATTTATATTTCCAATAAAATGTAGTATACAGTAAATTGTATGCCTCTAAAAAATGTATGCATACTAAAAACTGTTTCTTAATCTCTGTTAGTGTTATTAAAATGTTTAAGAGATCTTCTTTTTTCATTATTCGATATACGGTGTTCAAAAAATATACAAAATTCATGAACTTGTTTTTAAAAAATTCTCACTGCCGAAATCGTGAGCTTAGTAATTATAGCCTCGGCAAAGATAACGTTCAATTACAGCAAAATTTTTGTAATTGCTGTTTTGGAGTTCTTTGCATCTTTCCGATAAAATTTAGTATACATTAAAACTGTATACCTTGAAAAAATGTAGGCGTACTGGAAAATGTTAATTAATCTCTTCCGGAGTTTATTTCCCTATTTGTCGTATAAATATTGTTGTTTTTGCCTTTCCTTTTCTGTCTTACCAAATATTTTCCAAACAAATCGCACACGTATATGAACTCAATCAGCTTCACTGACGCAGCATTCAAATAATTGATTGATTAAACGAACTTACCTGTAAGTGAAGTTCTATCAAAATTGTATGAAGCGCCTCTTCCGAATAGATCACAAGTAGTACCCCTAACTTTTACCGGATTCGCCACAATATTCAAAGCTTCTAAAAAAGTACGCCAGTACC
>JAUMHM010084398.1:0-12435 GCA_032362435.1 Melikaiella ostensackeni | reverse complement strand
AAAAAAATAGCCCCACGATAAATAATAGGTTGAATCTACTTGTGTCGACTTTTTGAGGTTATAATCTATGAAAAAAATTTTGACTAACGAATAATCGTTAATCAACTGATGAGTTGCTGAGTAAACTTGAAAATAGAGATAAAACACAATAAAATTAATTCCTTTACCTGTATGTCCACAAAGTGGCACATGCTCGTACTTCATCTATCAGTTTATAGACGGCTGTATTTAACAACAAATAATGAGATATCAAGACTTTTCAGCGACGTTTGTGCGAAGTATGAACATCCTTGACTCATTGAGACGTTTCTTTTCTGAGTTACCTTGTATCTTTTGCGTTTCTCATGGATAAACGTAATTCAACTGTCAAAACAGTTTCTAGTAAGATGGAGGCGATTTCATTGCTACCTCTACGCTGACGGTGACAGTCACATCAAAGACAGCGGTTTATTTAAAAAATATTCAAAATTTATACCTACAATTCATATCAATTTTGATGCTTATTCTCTTAGGATAATGTTTACAATGATTATCGTAAGATTTTTCATTATTTGCTACATCAATGGATGAAAATATAAACAAGCGTTCACAAACTGGTGCGCTTACCTTACTCTTCGAATATCAATCATACTCTTAAAATTCCATTCAACACTTTGAGGTTTGCAATTTCAAATGTCTTTTTCTCAGAATATTAGAAATCGAGGCCTCGATTTATCTCAACTTTTATCTTTCTTCTGCACATTTATCTCGAGCCCTCTCTCTTATTGAAAAATTTATCTATCATTACATTGGAATAGTTGATCTACATAGATTAGGTAGAGGAAGAATATTTAATTAGATAGAAGTGATAATGTCAGAATACAATTATAACACAGAAATTGGTGTTCATGTATGCCGTAGCCCAATAGTCGAAGCAGTCGTTAGCCGACTAAGTAGTCAGTCGGCTAAACGCTAGCCGATACTGAATAGATGAATTGATTCGAATCCTTTTAGAAGATATTTAGGAGGTCAGAATATTTTAGGACAGTAGATAAGACTTGACTTGGTGAAATAATTTATCACATATCAGGACACAAAATGAACTACTTATATTTTGAAGAATTGACGTGAATTTCTGGTAAAAAGAAAATTACTACACCTCCAAATTTTTATGGCATTGAATCGAGAGGTTAAATGAAAGTCATCATGAATTTGTCTGAATTCAAGACGTCAATATATCATTACAATTCAGTTCTCTTGAAAATTGTATAAGCCTTCCCACTTGAAAGACCTCCTTTTTCATCAGAGTCATGACCTCCTTGTACCATATCATTTTGAATTTCCTCCTCTGATTTTTTGTAATGCGTCATACATTTTTAACATTACAAACACATTTTTAATACATTTTTAACATTACAAATTCATAATTTTTTTGTCTTCTTACAGAAATATCATCAGGTATGCCGCCCGAAACAAAGGACTTTCTGGCACGTTTTGGAATGACTAACGAACAGGCAAATCATGAAGGTAGTCCTAGTTTTAAAAAAAACCATACCGTACAAAAAGCGATATTTTCCCTTGAATATTTAGGAAGAATTTCCCTAAGGTATTTTGGGGAATATTCCTCAAAATTTTGGGTAACTTTACCCGAATATTGTGGGGAAAATTTTCCAATAAATGGTGTAGAATATTTCCTACAAGTTGGTGAACTTTCCCCGACATATTTTGGGGAATATTTCCTCAAAATTGGGAAAATTTACCACACAAGTTAGAAAACTTTCTCCAAATATTTCAGGGGAAATTTCATAATAATGTTGTGAAATATTTCCTACCACTTATGAAACCTTTACCAAGAAATTCTGGAAATTTTTTTTTTCTATTAAGTTGAAAATTAAACAGTAATTAGGTGAATTTCCCTTATAATTTATCAAGTTTATTTTATATACTAATACATATTTGCTATATTGTGAAGATATTAAGATCATTTTTAATAGTCATATTTAGCGTATAGAAATTACAAATTTTAAGTAAATTTAAATGAAAAAAAATCAATAAAAATTTTCGTAATTAGCAAATTTCAAATTTTCAACTTTTGAATTAAAAAATTTCCAAGTGATCAAGGTTAAACAAAAGATCTTCAAATTCAGAAATTGCTCAGTTTTAAACAAAGTTTAAAATAGTTTAATTCTGAACGCTTTATAGTTTGACTTGCTACGTTTCAATTTCTTTCAATTATAAATAAATTATTCCATTTTCATGTTTTTAGGATAATTAAATTTTGAAAGTTTACAATTGTGAAAATGACAGCGAATTTTTGCATTCGCATTCATGAGTGATCCTTGCCGCACCGTGCATCGACGGTGTATTTTAAATTTAGCATGCTCGCACAAAAAAAAATATTTTTCAATGAACCCGTGATGATTTTTCAATATTCAAAGCTCAAATGAAAGACAAAATCCTAAGTATCACTTTTGCATATTATCGAATTACTAGATTCACTTTCCTAGCTTCGGCCAAGAGTTCAAGTTGAAGTATAAAATTCTCTAAAAATCGGAAATATATTTTTGTATTTTTCACGTGACAATCCCATACTCACAAGGCTAAATTACTCAAACTACTATAAGGTTTTTTTTAACGCAGAATCAATGAAACTTTAGCACAGTTTAAGAAAATATTTTTATCCAAGTACTGAGCGGAACAATCACCTTTCAATTTCAAGGCTTATTTTCAATAATAAATCACTCGATTAGTGGTCAGCTGTCCGTCGGTGATGTAACAGCAATTTCTTTCAAATTTGAATCAAAATTAAAAAATACAAATTTTAAACAGTTTTAAAAATTGTCAGAATTTCTGGTCAATGACAACAAAACTTACGAATGTTATTAATGGCATTTTCAAATTTGATAAAAATTTTAAAAGTTGTAGGATTTTCGAAATTTTCAGTAAATAGCAAAAATCATTTCTTCTAACAGATTCAGAAGTCTTCATCGAAATTTTTAGTAGATATTAAATAAAATTGAAAATTAAACCTATGAATTTTTTCGGTTGGACCAAAATTAGAACAGGAATTACAAGATTTACAAATGATCACAATGACATGTTTCGATTGAATACAAACTTAATAAGTTCTAGATTTTGAAAAACTTGCAAATTTTACCAAAAACCAACTTTTAAATGATCCACAAATTTAAGGTCAGTTTTTATTGGATGTCTAAATTTTTTCTGCTCACATATATATACCATACAGTATTTAATTAATGCAAACATTTATTAAAGTTTAATTAAACTCCTTTCCCTTACTTTTTGTTATTTTGTCTGCATTATCTTATTTTTCAAACAGGTTTGGAATTCGTCAGTGGATAAATAGTAGTCAGTATTCATTGACATGAATAACTGTTTTTAAATTGAGTTACAATGGTCATAAAAGATCAGTGTTCGAGAAGAGAATGTGTAGTGGCTGGTAATTTTTTATTCGCGAAAATGACACTCATTGAATGGAGATACTGGGAACATCATCCGTTTTAAGGAGCTGTGCGACAAACTCATAACGACCGAGTAGGAATGCTCACCAATCACTGCCGAAGAAGTGAATTAAGCACCAAGGGGCACTAGGAAGTTCTTCACTGCTAAACCAGGTGGTATCCATTGAAATATCGTGAATTCCAGTGAAGTTAAGGTCAGACAACTCAGCAGCGCCACCAACAAAAAACAAAATGTCAGGTAATGCATATTTTTTGCCATTTTTTACTGAAAGAAATAATTTTTTTGCTCTATTAGTTTTCAAGAAAATGGGGCAGCGCTAGCTTGCCGTCAACTTAGCGGCGCCCTCTACAAAAGTCAATAAATTCAAGAGAATGACGAAGCTAAATTTTTTTGCTCTTTTTTTTGCTTTCCAATATGCTTCGAACCGCATATTATTAAATCGACCCTTCTTGAAAAAACTATCCCCTGTAGGCAAAAAAGTATTGAACAAAATAACTAGGTTAGATTTTTTGCTTTCCAATGTGATATGAAACATTTTTGTAGAATCAACCCTTATTTTAAAAAAGCGACCCCCTGTGCTGCAAAAACGTATTTAAAAAAAAGAAACTCTTTATCTAGATGGAAAATACTCACGGAATAGTTACACGGTATTTTTAAAACATAACTAAGGAGAAAAATTATTTTCCACCCCTTATTGTTACAAAAACAACTCCCGTATTTGTATCCGCAAACAAACCTGCAGACTGATGCCAAAAATTGTATACATTAACTGTTGGGATTTTCGTGCTTGATATCTGAATTGAACTTACTCATAAACTAGTAACACGGTACTTTTAAGCATAAATATTTCTCACCCCTATTTGTTACAAATAATTCTAAAATCCAAAAAAAAAAACCACTCGTGTGCCTAAGAATGCTGGGCATCAACACGAATGTTGTAAAATGCATCTTGGCTTTCATTCTGTGTAATAACCTATAAGAACCATTTGTCTAAATCACTTTTACAAAAAAATGCATTCAGTTTTGCACGTAATTGTCACATAATACAAAGTCCCCGATTTATTTTCTCCTTGAAATACAGAGTAGTGGTGTTTCTGCTAATAAATATTTATGATTCGAACTTGCGGGAATTCGATCTCATTAAGGTAGTTTGGCTTCTTAATTTTTCCAGCGGGTTAATGTGATGAGGGTTCATGTTCCAAGTATGCCAGGAAAGCACCCCTATCGTGAAATTTGGCTAAATTTCATGGGAAGACCTTTGAGAATGTTTTCGACTATCTTACCATTGAAACCCCTAAAATTTCGAACTCATCCAAGTAGATCAGTCACCTTGTTTTTTGATAGACTCAATGCTCTAAGGTATGAAATTGGAGCATCTCAAAAAAATACGCCGACCGTGAAAATGGTCTAAATTTGATTAGTGGTAGACTATGCACATTTCTGGACACCTATCTTAGCGAAACCCATACAAGTTCAAACTTATGCAGGTAGATCAGTCACATGATTTTTTCATCGACTCAGTGCTGCAAGGGATCAAATTTTGGCAAACCCAAGAAACTACTATAAAAGGAATCATGTGACTGATTTATCTGGATAAAGTTGTACTTATACGGGTTTCACTGAAGTAAGTTTCCAAGAATGAGCATAGTCTGCCACTAATCGAATTCAGACAAATTTCACGATAAGAGTAGTTTTTTGGGGCTACTAAAGTTGCATCCTTGCAGCATTGACTCAATTAAAAAATCATGCGACTGATCTACCTGGATAAATACGAACATTTATGGGTTCCGCTAAGATATGTGTCCGAACATGTGCATAGTCTACGAATAATCAAATTCAGGCCATTTTCACGGTTGGGGTATTTTTTTGAGATACTGAAATTTTATACCTTAGAGCATTGAGTTTATGAAAAAACCAGGTGACTGATCTACTTGGATGAGTTCGAAATCAAATTTGGCCAAGTTTCACGATAGAGGTGGTTTTCTGGGATAGTTGGAACATCAACCCTTACCATATAAACCTGTTGGAAAAATCAAAAAACCGAACTACCTTAATAAGATCGAATTTCCGCAGGTTCGGATCTTAAAAATTTATTAGCAGAAACACGACGGGTCTGTATTTCCAGAAGAAAATAAATCGTGAACTTGGTGTTATGTAACAATTATGTGCAGAGCTGGATGCATCTTTTGTGGGAGTGATTTAGGCAAATGGTTCTCATAGGTTATTACAAAGAATAAAAGCCAAAATGCATTTTACAACAGCAGTGTATATCCCGAGCATTCCTAGTCACATGAGTGGTTGTTCTTAGGATTCAAGAATTATTAATAACGAATAGGCGCGAGAAATCATTATGATTAGAAGTACCATTTTACTATTTTATGAGTAAGTTCAATTTAGATATCGAGCTTTCTTTGAATACGTGTTTCCATGACAGTGTTTTGCTTTTTTCATATAAAGGTTGATTTTACGAGAGCGTTTGATATGACGTTCGAAAGTAAAGAAAGAGCACGAAAATCGCAACAGTTAAAGTATACAATTTTTGGCATCAGTCTGCAGATTTGTATGCGGATACAAATACGGGGACTGTTTTTGTAATAATTAGGGTTGAAGAATGATTTTGGTCCTCAGTTATGTTTTAAAAATACCGCGTTAGTATTTTGTAAGTATTTTCCATCTAGTTAAATATTTTTTTAAAATACGTTTTTGCAGCATAGGGGGTTGCTTTTTTAAAATAAGGGTCAATTTACGAAAGTATTTCATATCACATTGGAAAGCAAAAAATCTATCCTAGTCATTTTTTCAATACTTTTTCGCCTACAGGGGGTAGTTTTTTTCAATAAGGGTTAATTTAACAAAAGCGGTTTGTAACACATTGAAAAGCAAAAAATTTAACCTAGTCATTTTTTTAAATTTAATGATTTTTGTACAGGGCATCGCTGAGTTGACGGCAAGCTAGCGCCGCCCTGTTTTCTCGAAAGCTAATGTAGCAGAAAAAATTTTCTGTTGAGAAATAGCAAAAAAATATGCATTACATGACATTTTGTTTTTTTTTTAATGACGCCGCTTAGTTGTCTGACCTGTGAAATCATTGATATTTAGTGAAATCCTATTGAATCTCATAATATCCTTTTGAACCAGTTAAATTCATGAGGATACCCTAAAATTCTGCGAAATTGATTGAAAAGAAGAAGAAAGAAAAAGGAGAGGAAAAAATGAAACTAGACTGCCCCATGTGTCATATTGGGTGTACTGCTCTTACACAAAAAACAAAGTGTAATCTTTACCTCGATCTGAGAGTAATCTTTACCTTCGTGTGATAAAATTTACCTCCCCTCCCTCACCCCCCCCCCACAACATTGAGTAGGGTTACCGTGTCAAGTTTATTATATCTTCTTTTGTTCCGATGCGAGGAAATTCAACTTCCCACCTGAGAATTACCGGCAACAGTAATTCACTTCTGTTTTCTCTGTACTCATGAGATCACTTGACGGCATTATAAAATGCGTCCGTTAGTGACGATTCATACTGGGACAGCCCCGTGTAGCAAGGTTCGTAAAAAAATTTAATTCAACAACAAAAATGCCTCTAACATATTGAGCTGCAATCATTTAAGTCTAAACGGGAAAACATAATATAGTGATATTAATATTAATATTTTTCATGATAAAAAAAATTTCTTTGGAAGTTTGGTCGATGTGTAGCTCCAAGTCCTATACTTATACACTGGACTTGGAGCTATACACCTGCGAAACGCGATGTGGAGCACAATGAAATGTAGACGTTGAAATTAGAAATAGATATGTTGACTGAATATTCATCTCAACTTTTATCTGTTTTCTGAACATTTATCTCGAGCCTTCTCTCTTATTTTAAAATTTAAATATTATTACATTGGAATAGTTGATCTACATAGATGAGATAGAAGAAGAATATTTAATTAGATAGATGTGATAATGTCAAAATACAATTATAACATAGAAATTGGTGTTTATATATGCCGTAGCTCAATAGCCGAAGCTGTCGTTTAGCCCACTAAGTGGTCAGTCGGCTAACCACTAGTCAACGCTAAATAGATGAACTGGTACCTGCTACCTGCTCACGTTGGGGTACTGGGCGGACTACTCAGCCAGCCAGCAAAACAAGAAGCGAGTAGTCTATTCAGCTAGAGCGTTTCAGCCGAATAGACTACTATGCATACGGGGGCACGAGTCAATTCCGCGCCACCTACATGAGTACTATACAGTTCCCCCATTGCGCGGCTTCCCATCACGCAGCCAAAATCGAAGGATGCACGTAATGAAAACAATTGTTGAAGTGAGCATGAAAGGAATCACACGCATTTGTTGTCCGCGCTAAATCCACAGTTCTTTCGGCAAATAATATATCGTTGGAATCGTTTGAATCGTTGTAATTCGAAGATGGCCGAGGGTCGGTGACAGCAGTTCGGCGGCGGGAGGGGAAACCGCGTAGTGGGGAAACTGTTCTAAGGTAGCTGGCGCGGAATTGAGGGTTCGGCTATTCGGCTACGTACCACATATATATGTACAGGATACTAGTTACGAAGTAAGACATTGATAGATAAATTTAATCGTATTAGATATTGGTTGGTTTTCTATGAAGATATTCGAAATCTAATTATAGTATTTTCTGACATTAATAGGTAAAAGATAGAAAGGTCAATTAAAATAAAATTTGAATAATGAGAAAAATCAGGTCCTTTCCTACGTGTGTGTTTCTTATTATTATATACAATAATGATATAGTAAGCCATTATACCAATCCACTTAGAAAATCTTTTCACGCGGGCCCATTAGTATCCAAAATCTTTCGTTTTAGGCATCACTCTTCTTCATATAAACAATTGTCCTCCACACATCCCTATCATTGCATATATCTTTTGCCTCCGTTACATCCATACATCCTTTTTTGCACTATCTTGTGTTTGACTCCATGGCTCATTAATGACTTATATGACTCTTTATATCCCTTCGCTTCAGAGCCTCATTTACACATTCTATTCTTTTCTTAATACGTCCAGGTCTCGCTACCATACAGCACTGTGGGTGCAAGCATAGAGTTTTATATTGCAATTTCAGCTTCACTCGTTACATTTTCAGTTCCAGTAAAAGCTTGTACACTATCGATAATCTTTCTACCCCTGTTTATACGTCTCATGTAATGAAAATCCAAGTTCAGAGTATAATAGGACACTTTGACTTGCACAGAAAAAACATTTTCAATCTTAAATTTTTGTCCTCAATGAGTCATAAATAAAAAAATTTGTAAGGACGACTAGCTTTCTCTTGACTTCTTAAACTCAAGACAAAGTTGGAATGGTAATTCCTTTTCTCAAAGTCGAAAAAAAAACGAAAAAAGAAGCAAAGACATTAAACGCTAGAATAGGCAGAATTGATATAGAATACCCATCAATCCGACGTTTTGCAGTGTTGAAAAAAACACTGCACAACCAAACACTGGGTTCGGATTGGCTTCAGATTGTTTTCGAATCGTTTCATTCGGATGATAATTACGCAGGAAAACCCAAAACTCAGAGCAGATATCACCATTCCTTTTGGCTCCTTAGGGCGCATGTCTTCTAGCATTTTCTATTATTCATGGCAAACATCTATTCGCTGAGAATTCGGGCATACGCAGCAAAGGTTTTTTTCACGCATGCGCCAAGATTAGCCAAAAGCTGATCCTCCTGAATGCTATAAACAACACAAAATTATAGGAAACATGCTCCCTAAGAAGCCAAAGGGACTGGTGAAATCTGCTCTGAATTTTGGGTGTCCAGCCTAATTAAAGGGTCGAAAACTTGCTTTGGAATGGTTCGGAATGTATTCCTATCCGGAACTTTTATCAGGATTATAAACTTATGTTCGAAAAACAACAACATTAAAGATTTGTAATTGCTTGAATCGCTTGATTTATATGAGTAGAGAAACTTGAGGGTGTGTGAAAATTGGGTGTAAATGAACCTCAATCATTTCTAATAATAACATTGTATAGGAAACTACATAATCTCAAGCTTTTTTAAGGCGGAGTTGTATAAAAACGTCGCAAACTGTTGGCAACTATGCTTACTACTATAACTTGTCAATTACAACCGCATTCACAACTCTCAATGTAGTCGTCAACTTTGTGCAGCGTTTCTATCCAAAGTTTTAATATACCGAAACATATACGATTGCCCACACTTTTAGAAAAATGTAATCCTCTGTTTCATTTTGCAGAGTCGCATTTACAGTTCGACTGTTTACCTAATGTTGACCCTGACTCTGGTGTTCCTCGTTTAGGAACTTCTTGTTCTCCTGACAGACATCATTCTCCGGACAGTTCTCCTCCTTACGCCGAGCCTCGTCTTCGTGTCAGGTCCAAGTCTCCACCTAACAGGAAGTCTTCTATACGTGTACTTGAGTTTAAACCTGGACAACTTGGACTTATTCGGCTTATTCCCCTTACCATTCTGCACCAACGATTCGAAATTCGAAGATACACTTTTCCTTCCGATAAAGAAATTCAAGTGAGAATAGAAAACAGAGTCCTTGGACCCCTGCCAACCGAAGAACAAACTGTTTCAACAACATTCACTGGTGATGTCTTTGCAATATTGCAGTGTAGTAGATATCTTCGTTGGTGATATAGGATAAGATTTTACTCTGAAAGACGGATGAAAATAAACGTGGACAGCTGCGCTATTGAAGATATGACCCCACAAGAAATCGAGGAATCTCCCATAGGCGTACATCGCCCAATCTTCAGGAATTTTAGAATATTAAATGTGAACGACATTCCTCCGCACCATTAGTTTAATTTCAAAAATCTGCCTGCTGCGCGGGCACATGCGTTTCGTGCGCTCCACGGACCGCGCTTAACGCTCGAGATGTGACGTGCCTTGCGCTACGTACTCGGTTCTGGTTAATCAGCTAAACTATTTTCATGCTCAAACATTAAATGAAGATGTAGACGTCACATAAAAACACTTATCTTCGAAAGTACTCCAATTCGGTTTTGTTTTGAGTTGCAATAAAAATAAGACACCAGAGAATGAGAATGCAGCTATGTACATGTTACGATTTTACACTTGAAGCATTCTTATTTTGAGGAAAAAAAGTCCTCATTCGAGAACATAACAAATGATTTGCAACAAAAATGATCCCACTGTCTTTCTGTGATAGCTTGCTCGAAACTCGTTTGAGTTTGAGGAATACATTCTCATCACGACACTTTGAAGGAGGTTCTCAAAGCACGTGCGGCTTCGACGATTACATTCGCAATGCGATACTCGCGCTTCGCGCTCAACAATCAGGTTATACAGACGATTCTTCTTGAAAAATTAAACGATATAGACAAAATGAAATGCAATATGAGAAATAGGTATGCTTCTCGATATAATGTTGATAGAAATTAGATTTCCCCATTAAATAAAATTGAAATTTTTGAAATAATTAATACAAAAAGTACGAGAAAGTTCATTTTATTTATACTTTTCTGTCATGAATAAAATTAACAGCCCCGGACCGAGGTACTATTTCACAGTATATCTTGCACTATTATTTTTATATCTTGTTTTCATTATTTACAGAAGTTTTCCTAGTTCAAACGCATGCATGATACAATATTATTGTGAAAATAACACGTAACAGATATGAATTTCGCGTTAAATTATAATCCAGTGAAAAACTCAACATGATTTCATAAGCGCCCATAATACGAAACACAAATCGATGAAATAGCCATGGTTGAGAAATAACACGTTTAATATAAGATTACACTGAATCAACATTAGGTCGTCCAGAATTCTTTTAACCGATTATACATCAAGCAGAAAATCACAAGCGATTCAATCAAGGCAATTATTATTTCGATGAACCTACAAATCATTTAAAAAATTTTAAAATTAACCTAATTATTATTCCGATCAACTTACAAATCATTTTCACGACAGTATGAATCACCTTACCGATTGATCGCTTAGGTAGAGTGAACGTTAAAATAAAGCTCCCCTTTTGACATTAAAGGTTACTTAAGGTTGACGTCATGATGGAAAGTTGCAACCCTATATCTTTCCCACGACCCATTCTCAGAACCAATTAAACTACACTCCTGACTCAGAAATAGTTTATCGCGATTGAATTCATTAAGTTATAACCACAAGTGTGGACAATCGGAAAGCGCTCCTTATCATTTACCGAAGGCGAAATACTTAGACATAGCTTGCACGTTGTTTCAGATTTTTTAGAGTCGTTGGAATTTCCTGGATTGAAATTTACGCCTCTCGGCTCCCAATTTCGAATTTGAGTGAGCTGAGAATTACGCCTCTCGGCTTCCAAATTACGGAATACCGTATAAATCAAAGTAAAAATCATGCTGCGAAACGGAACACTTTAATGGCTACCGCCTGAAGAAATTTTGGAATACAGAATGACAAGAGACGCTTCGTTTTGTGTTGAGGCGAGAGTTCACAACGATGCCCTCGCTTACGGGTAACACCTCCTTACAATAAAACGCCGCTTCACTTCTCGCTTAGTTACAGAGCGTTCATAGAAAGTCGCGAGTTTAACTACACCCTGCAACGATAGACGGCGCCACAGTTACCACGAAAGTGTCCGAGTAAATACCAACGTGGGCGGGGCTTCCGCGCGCGCGCTTGTGTGTGTGTGTGTGTGTGTGATGTGTGTGTGTATGTTTGTGTGTGTGCGTGTCCTCCTCCACCAATGGATAACGTGATGTTGTGCTTTAAATGGCCCAACCGGACCTGAAATTCGCCTAGTGAGAAAACAGGCAACAAAGTTTCGACGCGAATAAGTTTGTGATATTTCATTTATAATGAAGACCTCCAGTATGACGACGGTTCGGAGAGATAGAATACGAAATTCTAGGTCTCGAGGGGTTCATTTCTGGCAACAGGCCACGCCTCTCGAGGCTTCTGTCAGATTGACAGTTCGTAAGTCGATTCTGTGCTCGACC
>JAUMHM010084397.1:0-12436 GCA_032362435.1 Melikaiella ostensackeni | reverse complement strand
AAACTAAAATCTCACATAAATTAAAGAACTAATAAAAATATTTCAATGCTTCTAAAAGAATTTACAAAAATGTCAGAGATTTCTTAAGTTGAAAAATCCACTGTGGGCTCACTGATGTCCATCCTGAAAAAAATGGTATCATATTAAATCATTTTGTATTGTATTATACACGATAATTTGTTTAACCCCTTCCAAACGGTTTAATCCTTTGATCAAATGGTCCATGATAATTACTCGAACTCATTTTGATATCGAGTAAAGTAAATATAATTGCGACATAGCGTATTGTGGGGAAAAGTAGGCCTAATAAAACCCTTTAATTAACAAAAATAATTCCTTTAGGCCCAATCCTATAATATTCCAGGAACACGATATTGTCGTTTCAACATAACAGTTGATTTTTGAACTCAAAAAGCTTAATTTTCAACCAAACAGTTGAATTTTCAACGAAAAAAGATACATTTTCAAGAAAAAATTTAGTAAATAAAGATCAGAAATTTGAGGTTACGGCAAGAGGGGACTCATCCTAAATATAGTTGCTGATCTTATTTTCCTTGAAACGAATTTCATTAAATATTCAAGAAAACAATTATTATTTTCATAATTTGAGATATTGTAATTAAATTGAGGTTTAAACTAAGAAGAAGGTCCTTATCACTGTTCAAGTAGAGAAGAGTTGTTCATATTTTAACACAATTAAATGTTTTTGGCATAGTCTCATCTTGGAAGAATATTTCATAAAATTGAACAATTGAAGTCAACATATATTCAGTACATAGCAGAAAGTGTATAGGTAAAATTTTATCATGCCCTACTCCATAAATGATTGCTACATATACGGACTATCGTAATTTTTCCAAGAACGACGCTTTATTTATTCTTTAAAATAAAGAGTGTGGAAGGAGCTTTATGGCTTATTATAATAATTATCATAAGCTTTTATGGCATACTCGATGTTTTTATACTTTTTGCATATTCGTACATGAGACGGAATCTTGAAAGATGAAAAAAAAAGTTATATCTGAGATAAATAATAATCTTTCCTCCTTCCACACTCTTTATTTTGAAGAATAAAGAAAGCGTTGTTCTCGAAAAAATTACGATAATCAGT
This sequence comes from Melikaiella ostensackeni, assembly GCA_032362435.1. NCBI lineage: Eukaryota > Metazoa > Arthropoda > Insecta > Hymenoptera > Cynipidae > Melikaiella > Melikaiella ostensackeni. The sequence continues at coordinate 11,325 of JAUMHM010084397.1, read as the reverse complement.
ATATGTAGCAATCATTTATCAAGTACTTGGCAAGCGAAATTCTTTATGGTACACTCTCAACTGCGCACGTTGAAATTTAGATGTGCACAGATGGAAGTGTCCAAGCTGTGCACGTGCACAGATGGTACTCTTCCAACTTGTAGGCCTCAGATTGAACGATCCAATTTTCAACTTATAAGTCAACGTGCACGTATATCTAATATTGAAACTGGATAATAGGTTACAAATAATTCTGTATTTCTGTATATGGTTCACAATTCGTCAAAAAATAAGAATCAATCATAAGTATTGAGGGTGAATGACCTTGAGCTACTCTCATGTGTTCTGTAATGAGGTTACTCAATAATTCCTGAAAGCTCAAACGTCAAGTAAGATAAGAATTATATAAGTTAATCTTATATCTATAAGATTTATCACATGCAGAATATTGCAAGGCAATTTCTCTGAATAATCGGAAGCCCTTATCTTGAGGCGTGAATTGGAGCATTACGCCTGATGGCTTGGATCCGCCATATTCAGATTATTTTTATTTTTCCCCCCGGAAAGTTCTCATGCAAATTTAGTCTATAAAGGAAAATTGGGTTCTAGGACGCTTAAATTGATATCAAGCAATTTAATAAATTAGTATATGTTCATTGCAAGCAAAGCTAGGAGACTTGAATTTATATAAGACAAGCATAAGTAGGCTTATGCAGATAATTTCAGTTCATACAAATCAAGCATAATAAAAAACAGAATGAAAAAAACTGACTCTGAGTATATTTTATAACATAGTATAATCCACAGATACTTATGACAGTATAAATCCCACAGAATAATGCAGATGAAATCTAAAGTCTGGACCCAACCCATAACACACTTCACATATATTTGATTTTTGGGTTCTAACATGGTTTTAAAACAAATAATTCTCTTACAAAGTAAAGAGAACTTGATCATAGGGTAGTGCAAAAATACTATGAAAATATATTCATTTATTTAGGGCTGTATATATTAACTAAAAAAGGCTATTGCAGAAAAAACGTAGCAAATGGAATAGTTTGATAACGGAGTGTGATTGTGTAACAGTTTCAAGTTTACTGAAACAAAATAAACTGCGGAATTTGTAAATAGGCTACGTCACATCAACCAACATTACGTATTTGAAATTTACTGCTTCAAAATGAATAAGCAGATATGATTTACACACCTTATTTACATTACCTTGTTTTGATCGCGTTGAAAATAATCCTTTTGAAGTGTGTGTACACTTACAGCAACACCGCGAAATTCTGTCAAATACAATAGCACAAAATATACCTGGTAAATCACACCGTTTTTATATTTCCCACATTTTTCTACAGTTTCTTCTCATAGACAGACATTTATTTATTTACAACACAACGGGCTCAAACATTGAACCTGGTTTGCATTCAGAGTTTTAGTTTGTTACACATTTTTAACAAAGAAAAGAAAATATATCGTTCAAATGACAAAAACTATTATGATTTTATATATAAGCATAATATACGTTTCTCTTATCGTACAAATCTATATCTATTTATCACCTGTTTAGCATTTCCGTTTTTCGCTTTTCCAAATGTGTTAACTAGTCATGCACACTCTTATTGCCTGCTGTACCATTTAAAATTTGTTCAATTGCCAAATTTGGTCCATCTAGCCGTTTGCAGTTACTTACAGGTTAAATAATCCAGTGTACCTTCTTCTCTTTTACATAAACAGCATATCTAACCAATATTTACATTTTCCTCTAAATTGCCACATCTCGTTGTAGCTATTGGCTTCTTATTTTCTTTGTTTCCTACTGTACACAAGTATTCTGTTTTATCACCAGTGTTGATAGTTTATATACCTACTATTATAACTAGATTTAATCTGAGTCCGTCTTTGTACTTCGTAGTCTATCTTGTTTAAGACTTCTTTCACGTTACCTCTCTTTTTTTTTAATATTTCGGAACCCTCTTTGCTATAACCATACCTCCTAAGATATTGCTCCCCTTCTTGAATACATCTCGTCTTCATCTTTTAAATAGATTTCTCTCTTAAACACTCTTTTACTATTGTTCGTTTTGAATGTGTACCCTAAATATATGAGTTCTTTTACTTGTTCTATATTTACTCCTTTAAACTTCCATTTTCTGTCCTTTTCTCTACCCCCCCTTCAATCTAGCTATTCTCTTTGGTCCCTGCGATGGTGTTAATTTCATCCAATCTAAATCTTAAATCTGTTCTTTCTTTCTCCCACTCTTATGTTTTCTTTTCCAATTCTTCATTTAGCTATCTTATCTCTTTCTCGCGATTCTCCTTTTTTTCTCTTTTTCAAAAATATTTTACAGCTGTTTCCCAATTTTCATCTACTAATACTAAGTCAGGGAAATCAAAATTGTCTTTCTCCATTTCTATCACTTCCTTGTTCTTATTTACCTCATATGTACTTATTGAATTTAGTGAATGTTTCCTTTTACTCTGGATGGTTGATTCTGCCCTGGTTTCGCCGAAACATTGAATAAATCATCTCACTTTTTCTTATGCTCATCCTCTCTTGATAATTTTTTCACATTTGGTTAGTCTTATCACTATCGATATAGATCATTTATTATATATCGCGCCATCTGTTGCTGTCACACCTAACTACGTAACAGTTTTCTTGTCTACCGCGTTTTCTGGCATTTTACATACTTTTTCTTCCTAACCTGTAAACTTCAACCTTTTGCATATATTATCAAGAATATAATGAACATACCTTTTCAAATGTTGCTTTTTATACCTCGCTAGTCCCCCTACCTTTATTGTACTTATTAACTGCAACTCACACCTCATATTCGCTTACAATCGCGAAAACTCTGTTTTGTTGTCTACACTTATAGCAGCACAACCAAATTCGATAAAATACAATAGCACGCACCCGACACACCTTGAGATGTTAATTTCACGTGCACCATTTCATGTGTAAACAATCGACTGGAAAAATTGACTAATTAAGTAGCAACCGAAATCACAAAGTATTAGTCAATATTTTCACTAACTGACTTTAGTGTTAGTAAAGTAAACTTGTGACTTTCCTGCTATTCGATTAATGGAATTCTGATATATTACTATTTCACTAGTTAAACACTCAATTACTGATTGAATTAGATAAAGGCACTGACGAGCGTTACGAAATTTTCCGTAAAACTAACCCGGTCAAGTGTAAGAAACATAACTATAGTTATGTCCATATGGGTAAGACTGATAACGGTGTTAGGATTCTGGCTGTTTAAACCCAAGTTTTTTGAGTGTTAATAAGTATCTCTGTTCCGAACGGCTCTGCCCGTTCATTAGTTGAAATAAATGAATAAATAATTTCAAGTAATAAAATACATTATTCTCTATTTCCTCTTACAGAATCAAGTTCGCAGTCGGGAAGAGGCGAAGCTTCTTCTTCTATCCCACCCGAAACTCCTGCTATTTTTCGGGGCGAAATGAGAACACTACCATTATCTTTTCCTAGCTATCATGTTATGATTGAAGATCCTGACACGCCAACAGGCTTTCGCAACATATTAGGACCAAATAAGTATAAATCGTTATTAAACAACCAAGGTGATGTCTTTGGAATTTATCACCCTGAAGAAAATCAGTTCCGTAGATTTATTAGTAATACAAGTAAAAATCCGGCACTAATAAACATTTCAGAAGGGCCTAGGGGATCCTGGCCTGTTAGAGATCTTAAAAATTATGAAATCGAGTATTTAAAAAATATAAATCATCCTTAGGTATGCAGGAGAACCTAATAATCATGAAATCGAGCATTTAAGAAATATGAATCATCCGTAGGTATAGAAGGGCGCTTGTAATATTCGTGTGTGAGATATGGAATATCCTAGATCAATTTTCTAAATTGATCTAGGATATTCCATATCTCACACGTACATTTTCTAACACACGAATATTACAAGCGCCCTTGCATGCCTACGGATGATTTATATTTGTGTGTAATATAAATTAATAACTGATGATGATGATAAAGGAATATCCGTTTTTAACACTGAGGTGTGAGAAAAAAGATTCTTTTTGGTATACACTATCGTTGAAAATTATCTACACGGCCAGCGCGAGCGGTATAAATAATCACTGATTTTTTTAAACACAATATCCTGGGCGGAATGGAGCGAGATCTAAAATCTAAAATCTAAAGGGCGTAATCTTTGAGATCTCATCCTTAATCAAGGCCTATAGATCTTGAAAAATCGTAACAGGCTCCCGAGATATGAGTAAAAATGTCCAAGCGTGTCTGCGTTGAGTGCCGGCCGGCCGACATGGATTATCGCCAACTGAAGTTCGACGCAGACACGCTTGAAAATTCTTAGTCATGTCTTGGGAACCCGTAAGATTTTTAAAAAATTTATAGCTTGAATTAGAGATAAGATTTCGAAGGTTAGGTCCTAAAAATTATCGATATTTGCCACAATTCCCCTAAGTCACAGCACGCTTTGAAGTTAGGGTACAGAATCTGACAAATTCCAGATTTTTCGATTAAGACTTCTAACGTGATATATCGTCTTCAAAAACTGAGAAATATCTCTGCTAGAGATCATGCTACCTAAAATTACATGAGCTTCTTAACCGTTTTTCAAACCTGTAGCTTTTTTCCAATAGAGCTATCATGTTTTAACGCCATCAGTGATTTTTAGTACAGCTTGCACTATCCATGTAGATAATTTCCGACAGTAGTGTACCTTGTTAAATGAATTTATGATTAATACTATTGATGAAATTCTCTGGTGGAGGGGTAAAGTTTTCAGGGCAAAATAAAATAAATTTTCGTTGAAAAAAAATTATAAAAATTTAATGAAAAAAAATTATATTACATTTAATATACACGTTTATATTAGATTTAATTTATCAGTGTGTTGTAAGGTGTGTTTTAAAACTTTGTTTGCACAGATATGGTTAAATTTAGTCTCAAACGTATACCCGTAGACATAAGATTGTAAGAAAAAAAATCCCTCAAACACTCAGAGAAATGTCCTCTTGGGTGAGAAAGATATTTCTTCACCTAATATCGCAGCCAAATAATTCTGTTGGTGCAAAACATATATTCACGTGGTTTAAAACAAAACAGGCAAGGGGACGATATTCTTTTCCAATGACAACTTATTCTCTGAGTGAACGAGAAATGTATGAGGTTGATTACATTGATAACAATTAGAAAACACAAAAAAATATTAAAATTTTTAAAAAAAATTAAAAAAATGTATGTTTAACTACTTTATTCTTGTATTCTTAACCAATCTTTAATCCTAAATTTTACTTGGACTAAGGGGAATATAAAACAAGAAAAAAATCTGCTTGTATTAAGAAATATGTATCTCTGTTGAATAAAAGCTCTATATAATTATAGAATACGAAAGTTTACAAATCAGACTTATTTACCCAACTATTGTGCGATTCATCGAATCCTTCCCATTTCTCGAAATTTGTATTGCCATGTTTTCTAATTTTTTTTCAACTAAGTGAATATCCAAATATCTTACGTGAGCAGGTTCTTGTTCATAAAAACTACCAGTGATAGGTTTCTTCTGATAACTTTTTGAGAAGAAAAGTCACGGATTTTCAAAATTGTTCCAATAATTATTTGGTCTTTCGGTCTCCAATAAAAAGCAGTAAATATGTTTAAAACACATTCATTAGATATTCTCGTTCTCTCACTCAACGTTTCGACGACAATGTGGTTTTTTTTCAAGAGTCAATAAATCTAAATTTAATTTAAACTATAAATAATTATAAAAATTTAATTAGTAGAAGTTCAAGTCATTAAATAAACAAAGTGAGTGAATAAGTAAAGTGATGTGAAGTGATAAATTAAGTGATGTGAAGTACAGAAAACAAAATTTAGATGAAATAAAAGCTACTTTACAACTAAACAATTATCCACTGTTTTTTACAGAGAATGTTATCAGAGAACGTATTTATGAAATTTATAACACTTCCATTATAGAAAAAAAAGAAAAAGAAATGGTCAGGTAATTATAAAAAAACTGATCCAAAAGTTACCTTACCATATATCCAAGGTCTTTCTGAACGATTGAAGAGATCTCTAAAAAAATTTAATATAAATGTTTATTTTAAGAATGACCATATTTAAGAAAATATGTTAATTGATAAAAAAGACTCAGATGAAATAGGAAATTTATCTAATGTTGTTTATCTTATTGAATGCACAGGCTGTAATAAAGTCTACATCGGTGAAACTAGCAGAAGATTGGAAAATCGAATTTACGAACATAAAAGAGATTGCAAATTTGGCAATTTTAATACAGGTTTGGCACAACACTCATGGAAATTTGATCATTTCTTTGATTTTGATAATATTAAAATTTTGGCTAGAGAAAATAATACTTTTAAAAGAAAAATCATGGCATCAATTCACTTTAATAAAAACTTCAATAATAATAAAATAAATAAAATTAAAATTAAATTAAAAAATATTAAATAAAAACACTTCAATAAATTTAAATTAATCAATCAATTAAAATTAAAATTAAAAAATATTAAATAAAAACACTTCAATAAATTTAAAATCTGAAATAATGAATATTAACCAAATTTATCAATGTATTTTGCATTAACATCCCTCATTATATATTTATATTTTTTTTCATCAATCAATTTTGACAATATTCATCTCACTTAAATTTGACATTCTTATTTCATCAGAGGTTCATTAAAATTCTCGTCTTACTATGTACCTTCTGACCGTTTAAATTGCTCATCGTATTACATGCTAGTCTGTTTTGTATCGTCCGTCTGTAAACATCGCGCCATTTATAATGTTAGATTTATTGATTATCCGCGTCTTTTTGAAATATTTGACAAAAAATAACAAAATTATTGACTACATACGTATTATGACTTAAACTTCTATTAATTTAAAGAAAAAACAAGAAAAAAACATGTTAAACTGATTCAGGTATGTTTGTTGAAAAATCTGTTTTTTATAAAATCTTATCCCTTGTTGACGTCTTAAAAAATTTGTTAAATCTTTATAATTAAATCTTTATGACTCAAACTTCTATTAATTTGAAAAAAAACAAGAAAAAAACATGTTAAACTGACTCAGGTAAGTTTGTTGAAAAACCTGTTTTTTATAAAATCTTATCCTTTGTTGACGTCTTAAAAAAATTGTTAAATCTTTATAATCATTTATAATTTTGATCAATTTTAGGTTTATTGACTCTTGAAAAAGACCCGCATTGTGGTCGAAACGTTGAGTGAGAGAACGGAAATATTTAATAAATGTATTTTAAACATATTCACTGCTTTTTATTGGAGAACCTAAGACCAAATAATTGTTAGAACAATTTTGAAATTTTCAGAAAACTGTCGAAGAAAAAAGAAACATGTCTAGATGTATCTGGAACTGTTTGTTGATTATTATAAGTCACGGATACAATATTATTCACATGCCTCAAAGTGAATATTTCAGTATTTGGACCCGGGGTACAACCTTCTTCAAAAATATGTTCGAATTCACTTATACGAACTTTACCTCCAGCTTTACATCTTGGAGCCTTGACTATTTTTTTGACATTATGATTTTTAAATACATTAAACAACAATTTTCTCTCATTTTATTAGTACTCGTAAAATCTTTTGGCTTCATGCTAATCATTCAATTTTCAGTATCATTGTATGAAGTAATTAAATTTTTCGAAATATCTAGCCACTCATAATTACCCTGCAAGCTGAATCGTTTAAAGCAAAATGAATCTTTAAAAAGTGGACCAGTAGATATTTGTCTACACTTTCAAGTAAAAGAAAACTTTCCCGCTCAAACATCAGCATGCTGTTTACATTCACACGATTGTATATATACTAACAAACTGATTAGTGGCTTGCTAAAAAAATCGGTGTAAAAAGCCACAAATTTTCGAAAAATGTATAAATACCTACAAACAATTTTAAAAATCATTTTTCGTATAATTTTGATGAATTTTAGTAATCTTTATAAAATAGTACATTTTGTACCGTGGGCGTAATGGAGGCGATTTTAACGATTGAGATATACACGATACTTTTTGACTAACTATGAAAACGTAGCTCTTAAAATTATGTGAATGAGGTGCGGGAAATGCATCAACACCTTCATGAAATATGATGAAAAATGAAGAAATTGCAACTGAAGCAGAGCTGAGGGTCCAGTGGCGGAGCCTCGTCGAGGGGGTCGGGAGGCAAGACCTCCTTTAAGGAAGAAATCAATCACAAATTTCAATTTAAGGAGTCTTTTTCAACTTTTCAAACAGGGATGTAAGGTTATTTATTGCTTCGCGTAAATATTTTCGAGGTAATATCTTGTTTTTGTTCTTGTCACTACTTCTTCTGCGTAATATACTTTACATGTGGAATAAGGATGGTTTATTGCTCTTCTGCCTGAACATCGACGACTGATTTCAATTAGAAAACATATATTTTTAATGCGCACATAACTCATGCAAAAAACATTTTCCTGCAGTCTGGAACCTCAAGACAAAAGAGGAGAAATATATGAATAGATGAAAAAAGTAAATGAGTCATGAATGCATAACATATTTTCGTAAACAGATTCAAGGTTATTTATTATTTCAATTGAGCTTTTCAAGGATATCTTTCTGATTGAGCCTCGTATCTTCTACTGCGTAATATAGTTCATATATTATGCAGAAAATAAAGGATGATTTTAGTGCTGCTTTGTAGAGCATACATTTTAAAAATTCATGTTTTCATTTATTTGATGCGTGAGATATGCAGGTGTACAATTGTCATTGGATATGAGGTATGTATGACATTTTGTTTTGTGTATAAATTTGACTTATTGCTTTCTCTGAAAGACGAAACACTGAAAATGTTGTGATATGCATTTTATTCAAAGGTTTATACTCATTCTTTTCAGCACCTTACATCTCTTATATGGTAAGAACATTTTACCTATTACACGTTGGAGATTCAAAATAAATTTAAAAAATAATCCTGATACAAATATTTATTGCCAAAATCAGTTGAATATTTGTTATGTCAGAATCAAATTACAATTTTCCAAGCAGAATTTTCAAAATATTCAATATTTTAAAAATATTTGAAGCTATTGAAGATATGAAAGGGGAAGAAATACCGCGGACGGTAATATGTATACCTGCCCCAATGCAATGAGATAATGAAATTAACTCGTTTTCTTAATACGTTGTTCTGATTATACGATATGCAAAAATAGAAATGATGAATATACTATAGAAAAGTATGACCCCAGCCAAGAGGAAGCATTAAATAAGGGCTGGTATGGGCTATGCTGATTTGGATGAGTTAGAGGAATATTATCATTAACAGTACCATTCCGATTGAGAATTAATATGATACCATCTCAATGTGTGTTACAACGGCGGGCCGCACTGGGGCTTAGTTGTTGGTATACAGTCAGAAGATTTTCGCACTTCTCAATTCGTGCGAGCAATCCTTTGCGGCTCTCAACTTCTTGTTTTAGTTCTTGTTGATTCTAAGAAGACCTAAGAAATTTTCTGTAAACTTTTCTGATTAAGCTCACGGTCTTTCTTTTCAACATTGAAACTGCTACTGAAAAATAGAAAATGCACATTTTCAGCCAAGCAACGTGAGATATGAAAAAATATTCAGAATGGGAATTAGTGCTTTTAAAAAGACCTAAAAAGTGGCTTCTGTATATTTATTTAAAGTACTCACCGTTCTCCCTTGTAACATCGCAAATGCTATTGAAAAATCGAAAATTCAAATTATCAGCCGAACAACGCAAGATAAAAGAAAAGGTTTTAATAGGAAATTGTTCCTTTCAAAAAGGCCGACAAAATCGCTTTCGACCATTTTTTGTTAGTAATTACCGTTTTTCATAAAAATATCGAAAATACTATTGACAAATCAAAAATTTAGATTTTTATCCAAACAACGCGAAAGACGAAAAAAAGGCCAGGAAAGAAATGCTTACTTTTAAAATACCCCACAAAATCGCTCTTAACCATTTCCTGATACCACACCTTGATTGCCTATGAAATTTAAATTTTTACAGTCTCATCCTAAATGAGGGAAAAATTGTATTCAAAAATATATTCCACCAATCTTCAAGTCAACAACTTACACTTCCACTTTTCGAAATAAAAATTCCAGTTCTTTTTAAAAACGACAAGATATGGCTGTACATAGAACCTCAAAGATGATTTTTGTAGAAAATTTGAGTCCCTGCCTCTTTATACTTAAAAGTAAGATATTTTGCAAAGTAAATTGTACAATAATATAAGCATTGTCTAGTATTGCGAAACATACCGTAAGACTAACTGGTCAAAATATAGCACTAGCGCTAGTATTAGTGTCACGACACGAACATTTTTTAAAGCTGGAAAAATATGATTTTACCTAATGATTTTGAAGGAAATAATAGATTATTTTGGAAATGGTCCAAGAACATTAGGAAAGGATAAGTACTAGCACTGAGGTAGTCGGAATTGAGAATACTGATGGTGAAATGGTATGGGATTCGGAAAAAGTGAAAGACTGTATGAGAGGCTTTTTCATGAAATTGTATGGAGGTCAAGCTATGTAGCATAACAACCTTCACATTGAAGAGGATACGTAAGACAGTTCCGTTGTAGGTGGCTGAAGAAGAATCGATATCGAAGATATTATATTCGTGATTGAGAAACTAAAGAATGGTAAGGCTGCTGGTGTGGATTGTGCCACCGCTGAAATACTTAAGAACGGTGTTGGATATTTGTTTGCGTAGCTTAGTGAATTTATGAATATGTGTGCTGTGAATGATAAAGTTCAAAATTATTGGAGAAATGCGATTATCGTCCTAATCTACAACGGATAGGGTGATAAAGGCGACTGTGCTAATCATAGAGCGATTAGCCTACTATGTATCATTGGCAAAGTATTTACCAAAATGCTTATTGGAATGGTCATGGGAATAACTCAGGAAAGGATCATGGAAGTCCGGTGTAGATTTATGCCAGGGAGATTATGTGCAGATCAGATATTTATCTTGAGATAGATCATACAAGAAAGTTTAAGAGTAAACAAATGAGTTTTCTGTGCATTTGTTGATCTAGAAAAAAACTTTCGATTATGTAAATAGAACCAAACTTTGGGAAGTCCTGAAAGCGTATGGATTGAATGGTTGGCTTCTAAATGCAATAGAAGCAGTATACAATGGTAGTAAGGCGAATGTAAGAGTGAAAGGACGACTGAGTGATTGGTTTGATATTATGCAGGGCGCTATGCAAGGCTGCGTTATGTCATCCTGGATGTTGAATATATACATGGACAAATGTCTAAGAATGGCTC
>JAUMHM010084396.1:0-12436 GCA_032362435.1 Melikaiella ostensackeni | reverse complement strand
AATATATGAGTGACCTTATGCTTACGATTATTAGATTCGCCGCAGAGGTACCCACGAGAATTGCGTAGTGCGAGAGACAGTGGCAAAAGTGTGATGCAGAAAAGAAGAGGGCTCATGGTGTCACCCTGAAAGACGCCTCTCTGGAAGGTGGCGCTGTTAGTTGTCACGCGATGTTTTCCAGATGAGATAGTAAATCCGGTCTTTCAAAGGGGCATCAATCTCACCATACATCTCACTATGTGTGGATGAACCTTCAAGCTTTATAGCAGACAGATGATAAGCCTATGGGAGGCTGAATCGAAAGCTTTCAGGTAATTAATCCAGGCCATCGACAGATTGCGATTGTAGGCTGCAGCGTTTTTGCAGACGCTTCTGTAGATGGGCAGGTTTTCCCGACAGCCTGTTACGCCTTTTTTTGGTCCCTATTGTTCGTAGAACTCTCTCCACACAGGTTCAATTGTGGGAACAATCCTGTCGATCAGGATAGCTGTAAAGATCTTATAGAGCGTGTTCATACAAGTTATTGACCTGTAGTTTCTTGGGTTGGACAAGTCACCTTTCTTCGGTAGGAGTACAGTGCGTCCCAACACCAGTCGCTACGGTATGAGCGTCTCCGACTTCAAATATGAGGTGAAGATCCAGGCCAGATGTTGGTGTGTAGAAGTTAACTTCTTCCGCCAGAAGTTCTTGATGCCATCTGGTCCGGCAGCGGAGACGTTCTTCGTGCCCCTCCGTGCTTTCTTCACCTCTTCGGCAGTGATTGGTGGACGTTGTTCCTCGGATGTTATGAGGTTGTCTCACAGCTCTTCGAAACGCAGCATGTTCTCAGTGTCTTCATGCAATGAGTGTTGAACTTCGTATATCCTTCTCCAAAAATTCTTAACCTTCTTGGACTTGGGCGGATTATTGGCAGAAATAGGGGGATCGCTGAAGAGACGCGATGGGTCAGCGAGAAGCTGTTGGTTCCCCCTGACCGAGCCCTCCCTCTTCTGTGTTCTTTTCCTGGGGTCAGGTAACACCCGTATTTTGTCAACAATGTGTTGTTCCTGTTCCCCTCGCATGCGCTTGTTGTGGGCTCTACGCCTACAATCCCTTATATGCTTACCCGATTTCTTGCTATAGTTACAAACAATGGCATTATTTATGTCTCGAGGTGCTTGATATTGTTAACTTCTATCGACGAAATTATTTCCCTGGTTACGCGAAAAATACTGATTATTCCTATTGTCATTTGATCTCGCTTGCCACTGACCTACATCTCTGTTTCGGTTTTCAGGTGCACTCCCCCATCGATTTTCCTTATTATATGAAGGGTTCGAATACCGAGTTCATTTGAACGACCGGTCGCCCTGGGGTTCCCCTGCTGTTGAAAATGAGTAGGCACGTCATTTTGGGTTCTCCATGGGCTAATAGAACTAGAACTATTACCTTGGATGTGTTCTAGTTGGCGATAGGTGGGGGCTTTATGACCCTTTTTTCCGCATATTTGGCAGATAATAACTAAACCTTTCTGAGCCACGTTTATTTTCGTCAAATTTAGGTTATCACCACCCTTAAATTCTGAATTTTCGTAATTTTGAATATTTTTTAGTTTATCGCTTCCTCTTAATGCAGCGCTTGCCGATAATCTTCTTTCGGCGTCTATTGCAGAGTTTACTGTATCGGCAAAAGTGTTCCGCTGAATTACCTTATTTATATTTCGGGTCTCAAACCGCGCATAAAACAGTCGATTTTATTATTATTAAATTTATTCACAGAATTTTGTTCTAAGTGACCTCTGTGTCTGATTTTGTGTTTATCTAGATTTTTATTTCCAATTTTACGAATCCTATACGTATATGAAATTATATTTCCACTATACCATTGATTTAAGTTTCTTAACTCGCCCTGCAATTGGTACACTGACTTATGTGGGGCGTCACTTTTTAAAAAATGGTTTATTAGTTGACTAGATTAGGCTAGGTATACTAGATTAGGTTCCACAGCCCTCGGGAGCGTCTCTTTAGCTTCGATGCATCCCTCGACATAATTTCATATCGGTATATTGTTCCCGTTAAACAGTGGTACCATCTCTAGAGCATCGCGCAAGGATGTCATCTTGTTCTGTGTGATGGTTTCGAAAACAGTGTCATCGTTTTTGGACATTGCTAAACCGTATGGAATATATTTGGTCGGATTGGATGAAGAGGATTCAGAATTAGAATTATATTCTACTTTAACTTTTGGTTGAAAGGGTGTTCGAAATGGATTAGAACTATAAAAAGGGTTATTAGAATTATCGAAAGGGTTACTGGGACTTTTGAAAGGATTAGTCCTATCAGCTGTTTGCTTATTGAAATCGGGGGTTTTAATTGAAGGCTTAGAAATATTTATTGGTAATTAAAAATTTTCAGCAGGTTTTGTATTGACAATTTAAGCAAACTCTGGTTGTGAAATACAAGTGTTCCCACGATCGAAGATCTCCTGTATTTCAGCTGAATTAAATAAAAGGGTTTTACTTGCCTGCTCGAAGATTTTATCTTTTAGCGTCTATTCTTGTGAATTTGAAATTTCTGAAAATTTATCACTTTATGATCGGACACCTTTGCAGAAAGGGGGCCAACACAATTTTCAGGCCAAGAGAAAGTACACTCAGAAGCTAGATTTTCAATTGGTTCAAATATTAAGGGCTCAGAAGTGGAGGTACTAGAATTTGATTGTTCTGGATTAGCGTCAGTAAAATGGATTGATTTAATAATTCGATCAATTTTGCTAGTTTTTTTCCGGAGTTTTTAAGGGCTAAACTACCGAAAACTTTCCTGCACATGTTACCAAAAAATAATTTTATACTTTTTAGCGCATAAATAGAATCTATTAAAGTCATGAAACTCCTTTTTTTTTAACCTTAATTTAAGATTGGATTGATTTTAAAGTCTCAAAGCAACATTCGTGTCCAAAGTGGACGCGTGGTGCAGAATGCCAACTTTTTATAATTTTAATTTAATCAATTACACTTTTTGCAGGATTGGAAAGGTGTTTCAAGATTCTGTTGAGAATTTTTTCATTTTTTCGTTCTTATCTCTTGCGAATGTCGGACTCTTGATTGTCGATCACGTTCATTTCCAGTATAATGGATTCCTTTTGGGTATTCTACTGTATTCACTGGCAAAAATATCTACAGTTACGAAAAAGGTAATTTAAACTAGACTTATCAATGCAAGATCTCTGTTTACTTGTTAGTGTTATATAACAGAATTCTTATAAGTTTCAACAAAATTTAAAAACAAAAAGAACCAAAAACGAACAAATTTACACAAGCATACATGCTGCTTCCATTCAGAATGTGCATGTGTCGAGGAGCTATTAAATTCTAAAATCCTTTGAAATCCCGCGCTCTCAAAATGTCTCACTAAACATCTGATAGATCCAACAAGAAAGTAACATCTATTTTGAAAGTTTGTGCAATTGTCACACTGAAAAAAATTTGTATTCATTTTCGTACGGGAACTAGTGATATGAAAAGAGTACGAGCACGCCGTATGTTTTTCTTTCTGTCCGTGCGAAGGTAGTAACGAGCCGTGCGTAAACCGTACCAAGCCATACCGAGAGGGTATGGAGTCCGCGCGAACGCAGGTTCGGCGGCACCCGTACGATTTTTGCTTGGCGCTGCTGTACAAAAATCTAAAGCCCAAATTTTGCTAGGTTCTATTTGTAACCTACATCAAACGCTGGGCTGGTTTTTGTTGGGATTTTCAGAATAGACCCACCAACCCTTGAGTCCAATGGATTTTATTTGAAATTTACAACAGACGCTGAGCTGTTTGATGTTGGTTTCAGTTTGATATACTAAGTCCCTACTGATGTCGGGTCCTATTTGGGTGTTCCAATACTGCAGTCCTCTTGGATTTCCAAACTAAATCTGAATTGGTTTCTATTTGGTTTTTTATGTAATAATTTTCTGTGATAGATTAATAGTGTAATAGTGTTAGGTAACTTACATTTTTCTGAAAGAGTGTTATGCAACTGTAACATTATTCTGTAACAATTCTATATAACTTACAGTCTTAGAACATCTAAATGGATCCCAGGAGCAGCAAGGGCTTAGTGTACCGTTTGTGAAACTCTATTTATAAAACAACACACAATCCAATTTAGATTGAGTTTGGAAATCCAGACAAATACCCCAGAATCCGTTTCGCATTTCTTCAGGATCAATGCCTATTGGTGCACTACGTCGTGCCTCAAGGTCCTCTTTATGCCGCACAGTGGTCAAAACCAGGAATTTACTGTTCATGCTCCTCTTTAGGCACTATTTCTTAACGGATTTTAAAGCTTTTTAGAAATTCTCAGAATTAAATGTTTAAGCTCCTCAAACTTCTCGATTTTCCAATTTAATTTTTGGCGCAACAGTATATAAACAAATAGAGTGACAACATTAGGAATTTTAAGAATATGATTCTTTATCTGAGAAAATTGCCTAAGTAAACTCGCTTTTGATTCGAGTTAATGCAGACATCCTTAAGGAAGACAAATAATTAATCTAATGTACAAGTTAATTGTCTTGAAAAATGTATTTAAATTCTTCAGTATATCAGTTTGTTGTAGAAAAAAGTATTTCCCTTAAAATCGTTGTAATCTATTATTAGAATGGTATTAGTGACGAAAAATTGTCATAACTTGAAAATTTGGAAGCAAGTCGAAAAGTCATAAACAATTTTTTAATCTATCAAGTCCCATGGGCAGACCATTTGACATAGTAGAAAAGTTAATGTTGGGATGAGAACATTTCATTAAAAGACGATTTTTCATGGAAAAGAATTTAAACTTTCAATTGTTTAAACAATTTGTTGAGAAATGTGAGTCACGAAAAAACTCATAGCACTATTTGATTCTACGGGAAAAATTACGTAGAGTCCATGTGCTAGACAAGTTTTTTCTGAAGCCTGTTGATTTTGTGCTATAAATAAACAATCACATCGTACGATACCCGGCTACGCATTTCATACTGATACATAAAAACAAATTATTTATATACAAATTGTTTAAACAATCGAAAGTTTAAATTCTTTTCCATAAAAAATTATCTCTTGATGAAATGTTCTCATCCCAATATTAACTTTTCTACTATGTCAAATGGTCAGCCCATGGGACTTAACATATTTGAAAGTTCTTTATCACTTTATAAGCTGTTTATAAATTTTCAAATTATGACAATTTTTGTTACTAATACCATTCTAGTAATAAATTACAACGCTTCTAAGACTTTTTTTCTAGAACAAACTGATATACTGAAGAATTTGTTTGAATAAATTGTTTGTGACAATTAACTCGCACATTCAATTGATGATTTAAGTTCTTTAAGTATATCTGCATCAATAATAATTAATAGGGAGTTCATTTAAGCAATTTTCTTCCAGATGAAAAATTATATTATTAAAATTGCTAATTTTGTCTCTCTATTTGTTTATATACTGTTGCACATGAAATTAAATTTAAAAATCGAGAAGTTTAAGGACCTTAAAACTTTAATTCTGAGAATTTCTAAAAAAAACTCTAAAATCCGTTAAGAAATAGACCCGGAAGAGGAGTATGAACAGTAAATTTCTGTTTTTGACCACTGTGTGGCACGAAGAGGACGCTGAGGCACGACGTGGTCGGACGCGTGTTATTTCGCTCTTCAATTTTCGGTTGATCCTGTAGTTAAGTTGGTGCAGTGTATTTTATAAAGTGTCTCTAGTCGGATGGTTAGACATTTCTTTACATACAACTACATTTTGGATGCAGTACGGACATTTTCCAAGCAAATAGTGACTGAAAGCAGTAAAGCTTGTGTTTGCTCACGTATTCTCTTAAAACGTACCTGTAGTGTTCACGTAATTCTAGCAAGTGTTCGTTTTTAATTGTTCATTCTCCTAAAGTGTAGTGTTTACGTATTTATGAAGGCAGACTTAACATGGAAATGACTGAGGACAAATTTAAGTGCTTGGTGCGGAAATTTTGGAGTCTAGAGACCTCGTTTTCATCTCTCCACAATAAAGTTGACCACCTCACGCTAGAAAAGAAGGAATTCAAAAACGAGCAAGAGAAATTAAAAACAATGAAGTCGAATACGTTGGACGTTTGGGCGGCAAAAAGTGAGATCTACCTCATACGCCCCACCCTCTCTTGACTCAGCTGCGTTCATTCGAAGACAAAAAACTCATACTAGCCCAATTAAAGAAACTTTATGGTTCTGGAATTAGCATCTCGAAAGATTATATGAAAAAAGCTTAGGCGAAAAAAAACTCTGCTTGCATATCTAAAAAGGGCCAGAGAATTCGGCCTTAATTATTCTTTAATCTACAACTCGACATATGTGGTAGGCAGAAAATTTGGTTGCACAGAGTTACCAAACTTAGGAAACGTGATTCAAGATGCCGAAAAAACTAAGATGGGTTTGATTCGCTTGGAAAAGTACCCACACCTGTAGCAAGCGTCGTTCCTGGAAATTCAAAACGTAAGGCCTCGAAATCCCCTCCTGCTAACATCAATCGACTGGCGGGAAATCTTTCTCAGGTGGACTCTCTCAATCAGCATCCTTTGAACGGGCGTCAATACAAAAAGCACACAACAAACTAAATAACGTGGACTCATCGGGACTGGATACTAGGACTTCAAACTTCCTCTTCTGGAATTGTCATGGTTACATAAGATTTTCAAATTCCTGTAATTATTTTGAAAACTTTAATATTATGGATGTTGTTGAAACCTGGCTTACACAAAGGCCAAACAATCTACATGCTATATAAAACGGTCATTATTTCTTCTCTAACGCCTTAATAGAAAAATAAAGAGGTAGAGCAAACGGCGGCCTGGCTCTTCTTATTAACAAATCCTTTTCAAACTGCGAGCTTACTGATGAAACGGAATATTGGATTCTAGTTTGAATTACCAGCACAAATGAAATGAATTTTATTTGAGGATTTTGTTAATTTAATCCTGCCGTTGACACTGATATTATTTTACAATTATTCGAAGAAACTCTATGTGCTCTATCAGACAAATTTAATAAAGTTGCTACCATTATTTATGGCGACTCCAATTCTACCTTAGTTTGATATTAATTGTCAGCATGTAAAAATAATACTACTAAGCGCATTAAAAAGAGATAGCAAGACCAACATTTCTCACGACGCTAAGTTGGCTTACATTAAAGCTATGTATCGTATCAAGCTCTAATCGCTGATAAGAAATTAAATTTTAAAACTACTATTCTTGCCGTCCTTTAGAGGGATAATGATAGTAAAATATTTTGGGTTACCGTGAATACATTCAGTGGACCAAAAAAGTCAACTCTACAGCTAGTCAGATTCAAAAAATAGCTCGCCAAAACTCGCTCCTAAAATTTTTTACGTAAATCCTGCTAGTCAGATTCGAAAAATGGGAGTCGACCTGTCACATTATACCGGAGACACAACCGGGTCTTCGCTGGGGAAGGGGTTGTATTGATATTATCTCCACTTCGGCCGCTATCTCACGAATATATATACAAAAAAAAGATAGGCACTTCTGTGCTATAGTAGTTAATTTCTCACGGGCTTTTCCATCGGTCACACATGCCTTTATTTGAGCAAAACTATATGTCTCAGGTGTTAGGTCGAAAATTAATAGAATTCTGAAAAGTTCGTATGAGAGAGCTTTAATCCGTGTAAAAGTGGGAGATGAGCTCCCAGACGAGTTGCCGGTTACGGAGGGTGTCCTACAAGGAGAAATATTGAGCCCTATGATATTTAGCCCTTTAACCTCTGATATTGAGATCTTTTTAGGGGGAAAAGACTAGATGGGCTCAGAATTGTGGGCGACAATGATATTATTGTTTTGATTTACGTAGATGACTGTATTATCTTAGCCGAATCTAGTGGTAGTGAGCTAGAGTTTGTTTCTTGTTTTGATTATCTTGGTACTATTTTCTCAAGATTAGGACTTTTCAATTGAGCGGCACATGCTGTATCTAGTAGAGCCATCTTGGCCTCAGCCTCGGTTTACAACATTTTAATTTGAACCAAGTTTCCTCCCGGCCTTCTGTTATCAAAAATTCGCTTATGAAGAACACTTTATTGTATGCATGTATGTATGCAAATGTTCCTCCTGGCCTTCTCTTCTCAAAATCCAGGATTTGCTTATGAAGAAAACTCTATTGTATGCAGCTCATATTGTGGATTTAAATGTTTGAGGAGTCTTCGAGGAAGCGCAAGTCCGTTTCTTCAAGCACTTTTTTCGCTTACCGAGGAACACGCCTGACTTTGTAGTTAGATTGGAACTAGGCCTGTCTTATGTTTCTGGCCAAATCATAGAAATGGCTTCAAATTGGGCAGCACGCGTTTTTGATATGGAAGACTCGTGCTACCCCAAAATTTTATGCAAAAATTGGCTCAAACTGCCAACGGTAAAAATTTCAAATATAACCGGCTAAGTCAGCTGATAGGATGCCTGGAAGGTGCGGGCCGACACCTCCGTAATGTCTACCTCTCCTCGAAACATCTTTTCGCACAAACTTTGGTTTAAATCAGACCTGCCCAACAAGGGGAAATTCCCGACAAAACCATATGGAGCGCTGCCAATTCCAGTTCTTCCGAAGAGCTAGAGTAGGCTGCAGTAGTGGGAGAGTCGCGTGGTGGTCTCTCGTTGTAGTAACGTAGCGTAGACACGAAGATACGAAATATCTGTAGGCGTGTTTGCGGGGCGAGTATGTTGTCAGTATAAAATGTAAATAGCAACTAGATTTTTGATTATTTTATTACAGTAATTTAACATTTATTTGCAACGAAGGTGATTAAAAATAAAAGGTGACACAGAATATGATTTTTAAACTGTTTAATTTTTAATATCACACGTTTGTACAGAAATGGTAAATGATACTTTTTGAAGTATAACAATATATTCACATTATGTACAAGGTAGAAAGATAAGTTATAGAAACCAAATATGATTATAAAATCTTAATCTAAATCAGGGTATTTCTTGGGCATCAGTATTGCTTTACTTCGAATATCAACAAAGTTTTTCTCGTGTAAAGAAGGTGATAATTTTTTTTTCAAATTTCTGTATGCAAAAAATGGAACCACTTCCAATTGGCTGATTAGCAGAAAATCTTATCAGACGTGGATAACAATTGGAGATACAATTTTTCCAAATTTCATGCTCATAGCTCTTTTATTTTTCGCATATGATAAACAGAAGAAAGTTACATACACAGACATTCTTTTAAAATAGCATTTTTGAGTTCCTGTGGTCGAACTATATGAAAATGTATCAAAAACGTACGCTCTTAAAAATTCATGTTGTAATCTTACAATAAATGTATTGGAAGTTTGTTACCAAAATCTAATGTAATTTTACAATACATGTTTTGTACATTGCATTATGAGGAAAATGAAAGTTTCCTGCATATTTGGTTTGCATTAAATTTTAATTAAAAATTTCTAGTCTGAGCATTCTCTCATACATCAGTTAAGAATCAAGTATGACGTACAGGGGAACAGTGCCCGGAAAGTTATTGTAACGGTATTCAGTTTATTTTATTTCTTACTGGTGCTGATAAATTAACATTAAAATTTGTATTGTAAAGTATTGCAGAATCACAAACTATGAATATCCGTACATGGAATTTGTAAATTTGAAAAAAAAGTAGTCTCAAAAAATTTTAAAATGCTCCCGCTTCTTGAATTTTTGTTCAAAATGGCTGGCTAACGA
Source organism: Melikaiella ostensackeni (assembly GCA_032362435.1). Taxonomy (NCBI): domain Eukaryota; kingdom Metazoa; phylum Arthropoda; class Insecta; order Hymenoptera; family Cynipidae; genus Melikaiella; species Melikaiella ostensackeni. The sequence goes on along the minus strand of JAUMHM010084396.1, from coordinate 2,725 downwards.
ACTCGGCCTTTATTTCAGAACACTTAAAGAGTATACTAAAGGCCAATCCAGTCGATCAGTTCTTTCGAAAGTTATCGTGCTCACAATCTAAAAATCTACAGACCCACACACACACACACACACACACACAGAAAGACAGACAGACATACACATTCGTAAAAACATGCCTTCCGGATTCAGGGGATTTTGAAAACTCGTCTTTCTGGTTCGAAAATTCCTCTCTTTTGGTAGAAATTCCATCTTTCTTGTCTAAAAATGCAACAGGTTGCTTGAAAAATAATAATTTGTCTTGGTTGAGCATTCAACTACTGTGTTGAAAATTCGTCTTTTTTGGTTGAATTTAACTGTTATTGATTTGAAATTAGTTTCTTTTTTGGTTGAAAATTCATCTCTTTAGTTGAAAATCCAACTGGTTCTGGTTGAAAGTTATTTACTTTTTGTTTGAAAAGTTTACTATTATATTTTTGGTTAAGAATTCATCTCTTTTGCTTCAAAGTTTCATTATTTGGTTGAAAATTCAACCATTTCATTGAATTTTTTTCTCTCTTGACTAAAAAACCTTCCTTGGTTCCAAGTTCAACTCGTTTTTTGAAAATTCATCTCTTTGTAGAAATTTCATACTTTTGTTTAAAAATGCAACAAAATAATCAGTCTTGGTTGAGCGTTCAACTATTTTGTTGAAAATTCATCTTTTTTGGCTCGAAATTTTATTATTTGGTTGAAAATTTAACAATTCGATTGGATTTTTTTCTCTCCTGACTGAAAAATCTGTCTTATATGAAAATTCAACTCGTTTGTTGAAAATTCATCTCTTTTTGTAGAAATTTCATCTTTCTTGTTTAGAAATACAACATACATAAATATAAACATACATAAATATATACACACATAAATACAAAAATACGGAAATACAATATTCTGTCGGTCATGACTAACCTACGACTGTCGATGAAAGTATTAATAGCTGACACTCGACAAATATGAATGAAGTTGTGTAAAAATTAATTTTGGACTTCAAAAGTGGATCATTTTAATCAGAATGATATGCAACGGTTTTATATCCCGGGGCTTACTGTGTTTACATCATTATACAAACCTCCCACTATATTATATTTCACTCATACAACTTATATTTGTACCTGTGAATAATGTGAATATATTATTATACTTGAACGAGTATCATTCAACAATTGTGTACAAAAGTCTGCATATATTTGTTTAGTTAGTCGTGTGGCCTTGCCCCCCAGGGGTTCTGCTACTGCTACACCTGCTAAAGGCATTTAGCTCTCCACCTGTGGCGTCTTCTCATTCAATTCCTTTCGTGTACTCGTAATCATATTGGAAAAATATGTCTCTTCAGGTGCCACGTCAATTTCCTTTTGCTCGTGATTTATTGACGTGGCTCTATCTCGATTTCCGTCTCGGTCGGCCGCTCCTCCCTGGACTCGTGCCGTTCTTCTATTTCTACTCGGAGCTGGAGCTCCATATTTTGGACTTTGTACGGGGTCTGACCTGGAGTTTGTCTCCAAGACTTGCCTTCATAGGGCGAGTTTTGCCTCCCTGCACTCTGTCCTTGTCTTGCGTTCGTATTTTTCAAGGCTCGACTGGTGTTTCTCATCTGTTGCTGTTGCGACCAGCTGTTATTGTGGTGTGCGTTTCCATTACGTGGGTAACTACCTGTATTATGCGGTAGTCTCTACGTATTCCGAGTATTGTTTGGGTTTTCCGATCAGTTATTGTTTTTTGTGCCACTCTCTTCCCTCCTGAAAACCTGTATTTGTGCTACCAATTTGATCGAATTCCTTGAGGAGTTCGATTAATTGTTCGCAATTACGGATTTCTCGTCCAATAATTGCATATTTAATTTCATCACTGTAGTGACGAACCAGTTTGCATACTATTTCGGCCGGTTCGAGGGTGGGCGTGAGTTCACTCACCAGCGCGGATATTTTTGGCGCGTATTCTGCTCGAGAGCGATCTTTATCTTTTTGGTAATATTTAAACTCCAATTTCTTTTCGATTTCATGCTGGGTCTGCTCGTTTCAGTACCTCTTTCTGAATTTGGTTATGAAAGTGTTAAGGTCGGTAACTCCATCCTTTACAATGGATCAACAATCTCCAGGGGGTCCTAATAACGACTTCTCAATCAAATATGCCGCATCGCAAGCTCTTGGTTGTACTGCGTCCCAGTACTGTTCGAGCTGCCGCAGGTATTTTATGGGGCTTCCTTCCTCATTATATCAGAGCAATACATATTTTATATAAGGTTGATTCACCGTCATTGATGCATTTCCTCTCCTTTCTATGTCTTCGGAGATTCTATCTGTGACTCTGGCATGGGCCGTCTTCAAGCGATTTAATTGAGCTTGCATTCTCCTCTTTCTTCCAGACTCTTAGTAGCGTTCGTCGTTGCTTCTAATGGAGGACCAAGGCTCGTTTGTATGGCTGTCATTTTATCCTGGATTGCAGAGGCGTAACTAGGGTATGGCAAGCACGGCACGTGCCATGGGCGCCACTCTAGGGGGGCGCAAAGTGACACTTCAACTTTGTATATTCAATCGCGATTTTTAACTTCAGTTTTAAATAAAGATACAAGAAGTCAGGAGAGTCGACTCTGTATACTCGCCAGCGAGTAAAACTGAAACGTATACTGTCCAGAAGAGGGGCGGTCCTTTGCTTCCCACCTTGATGTTTTTTCTCGCTCGCACATACTGCTTTCTCCGTC
>JAUMHM010084395.1:0-12437 GCA_032362435.1 Melikaiella ostensackeni | reverse complement strand
CAAGATCCCTTTTTACTCGTAAATTAATAGCTTTGTTACCTTCCCTCTTTATAAATAGCATTTCCATGAACTCTCTTTTTTTGATTTTTCCCATGATAAAAAATGTTGACTTCATCCCAATCAAAGACATGCCCATGTATAAGTCTATGTTTTATAAGGACCGAGTAATATCTTGCACTTCTATGAAAATTATTCTTACTATATGTTTATCTTTTCGTGTTCTGAGTGATCTCCTTGTTTACCCTATGTAAACAGCATCACATTGTTTACAGTTAAATTTGTGAATCAAACATTGTTTATCAAGTGTCTCATATTTATCTTTACCAAATTTTACAATTAAAATTACTTTTGAATGGAACTCTATATATCGTATGTAAGCCTGATTTTCCTAACACTGATTTCAAGATACTTGAGATTTTTCCAAAATAAGGTAGGACAATCGTATTACTATTGTGATCCTGTACATTGTTTCTGTTCTGATTATTGTTCCTATTCTTGATTTGAACAATTTTGTTATGCATATGTTTGTCAATAAAGGCAATCGGTTAATGGTTGAGAAAAAGAATCTGTTTGCATAATTGAATAATTCTTTCATGGAATTTTGGATGAGATAATTTAAGAGCTCTATCAATCAAGTTCTTCACAACTCCCATTTTGTTTTGAATGGAATGATTAGAATTAAAATTTAGTATCCTTCCCGGACAAACTGTTTTTCTGTGCCAATCAATAATAATATAATCTTAATCAGTTTTTATGAGGATCAAATCAACAAAATTCAATCTATAATTTTGTGCATTGTTTTTGTTCTGATTATTGCCTTTACTCTTAATTTGAACAATTCTGTTATGCATATGCTTGTTAATAAAAATAATAGGGTAATGGTTGAGAAAAAGAATCTGTTTGCACCGTTCAATATTTTTTTCATGGAAAGTAGGGTGAGACGGCTCAAGAGCTCTATCTATTAAATTCTTTACAACTCCTATTTTGTTTTGAATGGAATGATTCGAATTGAAAATTAATGTTCTTCCTGAAGAAATAGTTTTACTATGCCAATCAGTGGTAATATAATTTTCAGGAGTTTTTATTAATGTCATATCTAGAAAATTCATTCTACCTTCTGTTTTAATTTCAACAGTGAACTATAATCTTGCATGTATACTATTAAATACATTTTGTGCATGTAAAGATTATACAGAACCATCCACATATCTTGCATAAAAGTACAATTCAAAATTAATTCTATTAAATACTTTATTTTCTAAATCTTTCATCACAATTTCAACAATAATTGGAGACAAGACATTCATTTTCCATAGAAAGTTTCAGTCTTTCATATTGAATCTTAGGAAACATGGCTATTACATCAAAGGAGACAAAAATGTGATTTGTTGGTACTTTGACATTTTCGACTTATTTTAGAAAGACAGCACTGTTTGTAATTGATCTTGCTGAAAGAGTAAATGATTCTTTTATAATTTTACTGAGAAATTCTTCTAATTCTCTCGTGGGTGAACCTATTGTCAAAATAACCGGTCGTGAAGGAAATTCTGCTTTATGAGCTTTCACTACACCATAGGCAAGAGATAAATTTGTGTGAATTGTAGTAATGTCGCACCTTTCTATATTTTTTCTCAGAGATTTTTGAAGTTTAATCTCTCTAGAATTTTGAAATGTACCTTTTTGAATCATTTTTTAGGATCATTTGGACTAACTGCAAAACTATCTTCATCATTCAAAATATGCATCATTTTTTGATTATAAACATCTTTCAATATTGCAACCGTAATACTCCCTTCATCAGCCTTAGTAATCAATAATTCAGGATGACGTTTTACAAAAAGTTTCGTTTCAAATAATCCTTCAATCAATTCTTTTTCTAATAAGGTTTGTGGAGTACCATCATTCAAAAATGCATTTGATAAACGCATAAATCTTGCTCTGAATTCTTGTACTTTGTTTTTAGGTAATTTTGAAATATTGGCTTGAATGTCTTTAATGATAATTTCACTGAGAAGATCTAATTTTCTCGTGGGTGAAACTATTGTCGAAATACCCGGTTGTAAAGGAAATTATGCTTTATGAGCTTTTACTAGGCCATAGCAAGAGATAGATTTGTGTGAATTGTGTCAATGTCGCAACTTTCGCTATTGTTTTCCAAACATTTTTAAAGTCTTAATCTCTCTAGAATTTCAAACGTATTTTTTTGAATTATTTTTGTAGGATCATTCGGAATAACTGCAAAACTATCTTTATCATTTAGAGTATGCATCATTTTTTGATTATAAACATGTTTTAATATTGCAACTGTAGTACTCCCTTTATCAGCCTTAGTAATCAATAATTCCGGATGACGTTTGTAAAAAAGTTTTGTTTGAAATAATTCTTCGCTTAATTCTTTTTCTAATAAGGTTTAAGGAGCACCATTCTTCAAAAAATCATTCGATAAACCCATAAGTCTTGCTGTAAATTCTTGTACTTTGTTTTCTGGTAATTTTGAAATATCAGCTTCAATGTCTTTAATGATTTCAAGGAATTGAATATACTTTTTTTCGCTATATTTGTTACTAAAGCCTTCACTCAACCTCAGAATGTTAATTACTTTTTGTGGAATCTCTACGTTTGAAATATTTAAAAACCATGGGTCAGGTTGGCCTTGAAAAAAAGTGAAGTGAATATTCAGAGTCAATTTTTGTATATCACCTTGGATATCGAGAATGTTTTCAAATTTTCGTTCATGTTTTTATTATTATTAAACGCTTCTCTATTCAATTGAGTTTTTCTTGCAAGGCACTCTTTGATGATGTAACCTGGTACTTGTTCATTCAAAATATCAAGAGTCATTTTAAAATTTTCATTCAGATAGTATATTCTGCATGGCAATCTTTTATAACAAGAATCAAAAAAGATTTTCTGAATTGATTAGTGGTCTCATTAAATGTATCTTTGTTTCTTTTGTTACTAAAATCAAAGCAAACTTTCTTGTTGACGTCCAAAATATTTTTTGGAAAAACCCCATGAATCTTACATTCAATCAAGAAATCTCTCTGTAATGCAGTTGATCTCAGTTTTTTAATGATGGAATAAAAGTCTTTAATATTTTTACTGGTCCTCCAATAACCTTCATTCCATTACCCCAATTTTCATCAATTCCCTCGAAGCCCATACTACCAAAATTTTCTCAATAAAAAACGTTTATTTCTTTATCTATTTATTTATTGTTACTTCCCTTTGTGCCTGTGACGAAAATCTAAGAATTGTAATCCTATTATTTTTCACTATTGAACACATAAAACAAAAAAGCTTAGTTTTTAGTTGTTATTTTTAGTTCTTTTTTTAAGATAGGAAAAATGTTTACGGAAAACAAATGCCTTACAACAATAATTTTTTCACGGAATCCGGAGACCGAATTGTACAACTGTCTCTGATTAGCCGAAAAAGCAGGTAGTCTCAAGGTCTATTTTTGAATTGTGAACTCTTTGGGTGTTCTTTTTCAATACACAAAAAATTTGAGAAAATAGATTTTATTTCAATCTTAGAGAAATTCTAAAAGAGAGACATTAAGCAAAGATTGGATGTGAAAGGGTATAACTGCTAAAAGTACGATTAGGATAGAGTGACAACGTTGTTAATATGCTTAAAATTCTTAGGAAGAAGTAGGATATAAAAACGGCTAAAATATAATATCATAAGACGAATAGAATTAATGGAAAATTAAATACGTTAGAAAGAAGGAAAGGGAGAAAATGGTATAAAACTGGATATAACTTTTGTAAACAGGTGTGGTATTGATTACAGGATAGAAATTATTAAAAGTGGATAGAACAAGGTAGTATATTTGTGAAAATACTCTCAAAATGTGATAAAAGAAGGTATAAAAATTTTGGGATACAGATTCTCTACATATTTCATAATTGTGTACATTTTTCTATATTTTACATCGCTTTTGCCTGTTATTATTCCATAATTACTGTCTTTTTTCATCTTGTGAATCGAGATATGAGCATATAATTTTATCACATTTTTCAAAATTGTGCTACTTAAATGTCTAATTAATAAATTTATTACTGAAAATCTTTTTGAAGCGATTTTAAAAGTATGATATGAAAGAAAAAAGATATTGAAATTCTCGGAAGTGCATGCTGAAGTATAAGATTAAGTTAAGAAGGATCAAACATCATGTATGTTATAATACGAAGATAATCCACTTGTGAATCACTAAGAGCTGAATGTAGTTCAGAATTCGCAAAGCTTCAATTCATAAAATATGGAATAGTCGAAAAATATTTCCTGAGATTAAACTTGAAGTTTTAAAAAAATATTTAACTCGAGTATTAAATGATCCACTTGAAATTCACCCTGGAAGGCAACAGAAACGCTTTTTATAGGGATTTAATGTAGAAACTTAGAAGAAATATCTCTTCCTCTACAAAATTAAATGCTAGTGCTTTTACATATTTTTCGTACTAAACTATAATTTTCCAGTACTAATTGTTGAACTTGTTCATTAAAAAAAAAAAATTCTGTGAAATTTTGATATAAAGTTAATTCTTCACTCTGAATATGCTTTTTCTTTCCATAAAAATAAAAAATTAAATGCTACTTCTCATTTTCACTTTAAACAGCTTAATATTATGTAAATAAATGAGTCTTATTTGAAACCAAGGTAGTCGTGACATTTCGCTTTACGCCTGTCTTTGCGTTTCAGAATAATTGCAGTGAAGCTAGTAAATTCTAAATGCCTTCAGTTGATTAGTTTCGTCTGAAAAGAAGAGCTGTCAGGACTATTTATATTCGAAGAAATTTGCCCTACTTAGCCTTAAATTGTAGAATAAAGAATAGAAGATAAAAATTAAAAGTATGTTTCACAAACAAATGCCACATAAACATTTGATGACATTTTCTTCTGTAATTAAGAATATTTGTTTAATTACGTGGTAGATAAATACAAAATTTCCCTTCATAAAGACTTTTCAGATAATTCAAATATTCAGTTTAGTATAAGTTAGTATATTCTCTGGAGAGGAATACGACTATCAAAAACAATGACAAGGGTAATCTGCTTCAAGGAAGTTTTCACTCAAATAATTGGTTCATAATTAGTCTAAGGTAAAAGCAGTTTTCCGCAAAAAACTAAAAAGAACTGGGTAAACTGAATGAAAAGTACCATTTTTTGGTTCATTATTTTGCATTGTTTTTGCATAATTATTATTAAGCTTGTCTTAAACTGTATTACACAACGCAATGTCATAAATTTATTAAAATCATTATAGGGTACTGAACCATTGTTTAAAAATGGAAATTCAATTGTATGTATATTAGTTAGTTAGTTATACCTTGTATAAAAAAAATTGTATCGTAATCTTTTTTTGTCATACTATGACCAAGTTTTGACACATCTATTAAACGTGGGTCATTTTTTCTGGAAACTACAAACTGTGAGAGAAAACTTATTTTGAAAAGTATGTCGCAAGCAACGATAACGATGCGACGTGGAGATCATCAATCTATTTGCTGAAGAAGGAACTTCTGTGCGGTATATGGTTTCGACCCTTTAAACGACGTGTGGTTTCATTGTGAACTTACACAATGAAGTCCGTAAAAAACACTTCTCAGCCTTGTCTTGACATAATTTCAGATTTCGGAAATAAAGGAAGAAAAACGATCTGGAATCTTTGACATCCGAATGATATTGAATTTCGAAGCATTAATAATGACTTGAGGATTGAAGGTCATTAATAAAGCAGAAAAATATTTAAGAAAAGATTGAACTGAATGGGAACAACATCATAGTACTTTTAATTTATATACTAAATTTATATGGAAATCAACACATAATATACTAGAGGGCCATAGGAGGCTTTACGCGTGACAACTCCCAAAATAGGTATATTCTTGCTCATACAATTCTTTTACCGGTTGCTATTAGAAATGCATAAAAATGATTCTAATTAATGGAAAAATTGGATAGCGGTTCCCTTTAAATGTCATCTTATTTTTCCAGAAAAGGGGGAATCCCCGATCTACGGCTTATTATTTTTCATGGTTTTTAACTTCTCTTTTATGATATGTGGTAATATTTTCTTTGACTGCTTCTATATTCTTTCTATTCTATTTTATTCTATTCTATTCTAGTCTTCCTATATTCTTTGGAAAGTGTTTTCAATTGGAAACGGGCCCCTTGAAAGCTCATTTTATTTTCCCTGGAAAGGAGGAGCCCCAATGTACGGTTTATTATTTTTCACGTTTTTTGCCTTCTCTTTGATGATACATAGTAATATTTTCTTTTAACTTCTTTTTATACATTCTACTCATGGATTACTGTTTTTATCCTTGGAAAGTGTTTTCAATGGGGAAGGAGTGTCCTTTGAAAATTATTTTATCTTTCATAGTAAGGGGGAAGCCCGATATATGGTACGGTTTATTATTTCGCATGTTTTCTGTTTTCCCTTTTATGATATAGTATATGGTAATATTTTCTTTAACTTCTTCTTATACATTCTGCTCGTGGATAACTGTTTTTATGTTTGGAAAGCGTTTACTATTGGAAAGAGGCCCATTTAAAAATTATTTTATTTTTCCTGGAAAGGGGGAACCCCCGATGTACGGTTCATTATTTCGCATGCTTTTTTCATTCTCTTTTATGACATATTTTAATATCTTCTTTTACTTCTTCTCAAACATTCTGCTCATGGTTTCCTCTTTCAATTTTGGAAAGAGTATTCAATTGGAAAGGGGCCCATTTGGAAGTTTATTAATTTTTCCCGGAAAGGGGGAACCTACGACGTACGGTTTATTATTTTGCATGTTTTTTGCCTGCTCTTTTATGATACATGGTAATATTTTCTTTAACTTCTTCTTATACATTCTACTCATGAATTACTGTTTTTGTCCTTGGAAAGTGTTCTCAATTGGGAAGGGGTGCCCTTTGAAAGTTATTTTATTTTTCCTAGTAAGGAGGAAGCCCGATATATGGTTTATCATTTCGCATGTTTTTTGTTTTCTCTTTTATGATATATGGTAATATTTTCTTTAAATTCTTCTTATACATTTTGCTCGTGGATTACTGTTTTCATCTCATGGAGAAAGTTTTCAATTGGCAAGGGGTTCTTTTCAGAAGTTATTTCATTTTTTCAGAAGAGGGGGAATCCCTTGTGTTTGATCTATTATTTTTCATGTTTCATAACTTCGCTTTTATCATACATGTCAATACTTTTTTGAACATTCCATATTAATTTACCATACTATGTATAAAATAAGAGGATGTTTCGAAACGCTGAAGTCAAAGTCAAATAAATCGTGAAAGTATCCATTTTTCTCATATTTTTAAATAACTTTATCTGTTCTGTACATATTTTTGGAAGATTTTTCAAACTCTTGTTTCATCATAGTCGGATGTCTCGTCACGCGACCTATAGCAATGTGTAAAATTTATACCCTTCACAAATATGATCCTTGATCTCTTGGGTTTATATTTCCACACTTTTTTGGGTTATCCTCAATTTAAAAAAAATATATTTTTCAAGTGGTTTGGAAATTTTTTTATTTTCGAAAATGTCATGGTCGAAATGGTCAACTTTTTGTCAATCATCCTCATATTAGTTTAGTGAATACAACAGTAAGCAGAAAAATATAACCTTTGTTTAAAAAAGAAATGTATGGTAAGTTCCGTGCTTATGCTTACAATTTATTATTTGTTATTTGTTAATAAAGGCATTCATTGTTTTGCTGCAGTAAATTGTGCTAAACAAATTTTGATTCTAGAAAGACAGAAAGCATTTGTGAGCTTATGTCAGGCTGCGAATAAAGACATTTTTCTATAACATTCTTGTTAATTAATTAATTTTCATTGCGAAAATTGAAAAAAATTCGGGAAATATCCCTTCAATAAAAAAAGAAGCTTGGACTGATAAGCATAAATTACCATTTTCACTGCGAACATTTTAAAAATTGTCGAAGGTGCCACTGATAAAAACCCAAGTATTTAATGTTTCATATCTGCGTTTCAATTTTTCATAGACTGCGGTTCACTCTTGAGATTATAACGTGTCATCGAGAGAATTTTTCGTACAGCGAATACTAGATTTTAGACACAAAACAGGATATCGACGGGATATCTCGTTCAGGTCCCGTTTATATCCCAACATATTCATGAGATATCTTTCAGATATTACAAGTAATATCATATACGGAGGAAAATATTCCAATATTCTTGCGACATCTCAAATATGTTCCGAGATATCCTAAAGAGATTCAATTTATGTCCCAATTTCATACATGTAAAATTTTGTAAAATGAGATGTTCATAAGATATCTATGAAATTTCCAGAAAATACCTAATAGGACTTGCGGTTTGGAAAAAGCAAATCTAAGATGCAACGCGTTCATTTCTTGTGAATTATTATTAAGAAAATTGATCATTTTCACTTCCGTAGTTAGTTTTGTGGCTTTAATTTTAATGTCGATTGTACTTTTTTGGATTCTCCTTTTACCAAGGCAGATAGGTATGTTTTTTAATTCAGTAAAATACTGTAAACTGGATTGAAGAGAATATAATTATTGGAAGAAGAAATGGGGCAATAGTGAATGAATCGGAAAACAATGATTGAAATATATTGTTGAAATTAAAGAGGAGTATGATGAAGCAATAAAAAATCTAATAGACGTGGATAAAATTGTTGAAGAAAGGAATATAGCGAAATTATTTATGTGTAATATAAAATCAAGAAACGTAAGTATCCCCCAAAATTCACTCATTATATAAGTATTCGAATATAGCAATAATTGTGTAAATTCTATATTTTTATTCTTTAATCGTTCCTAGTCGAATACGCACAGCAAGAAAACATATCTCTGCAAAGATTTCTTTTCGTGTTGCCCGTGTTTTACTATAACTTTAGACAGGATTGACGTATCGGGATGAATTTTTTTTAATGCAGGTAATTATAGTCGGAGTGAAATAGGCACATAAAGATTTGCGTTTGTTTTTCACGGCTTCGTAGAACCTCGAAAATGTTACATCGAAAATCGATTTTTCATAAACGTTTTTGTTTATGTTTCACTATAACTCTGGACAGGCTTGACATACCGGGATGATTTTTTTTTAATTGTAGGTAATTATAGTCGGAGTGAAATAGGCACATGAAGATTTGCTTTTGTCAATCACAGCTAAGTAGAACCTCGAAAATGTTACATCGAAAATCGATTTTTCGTAAACGTTTTTGTTTATGTTTCACTATAATTTTGGACAGGATTGACGACGAGATGATATTTTTCTTCAAACGCATCTAATAATAGCTAGAGTACCATAAGTACATAAAGATTCGAATCTCTCCATCACAGTTGAGTACAACCACGTAAATGTTATCTCAAAAATTGATTTTTTGACCTGAATGGGATATCACAATCAATTATTGATTAATTTACATGAAACTATTCAGAATCAATGGAAAACCAGTAAAAAATAAATTGCGCACACGAAACTCAGACACAAATCATATTTTATTTCTAAAAAGAATCGCGGTGGAGTTCCGAAAAGCGTATATGGTACAACCGATATTTTTAAGCTCCCGTATATTGATGTATTTAGATGCGCTGATCACGAATATGGCAATAAAAATACCCGGAAAAGCCATTTTTATGGTCAAGACCTAATAAAAAGTACGATTTTGAAATAAAAATGAAGAAAGAGGCATTTTAGAGACCAAGGGAGTAGCGTCTTTGTTAAAGGGGATATACTGGGAGAAGGTGGGGTTGGCAAAATATACCTCTCAATTATATTTGACTTCATTTCCAGCATTAAGAAAAAATCACTTGGTTATACTTTACTATATTCCAACTCAGCAAAGTATAATTATATTTGACCCCACTTCCAGTATTCAAAACAAGAAGAAAAAAAACAGTAGGCCATACCCCTACTCGGCAAAATATACCTCTTAATTACATTCGACCCAATTTTCAGTATTTAAAAGAAACATTCATTTACAGTTGGCGACACCATAACTTGGCGATGTATTTTGGTACACTGGTTACTAATATGGTCACGAAAATACCACTTTCAGTCAAATTATTTTTAGCGTAAATGTAACGTTTTGTTATAATTATGTTTACAAAATAAAATAAAAACAATAAGAAATAAAAAGTCGAATACGCCAATAACTCTGAGGTAGAAAACAAGAGTGTGCAAGAAGGGCCCAAAATGGTCATTATTCAATTTATGGAATTGAATAATATAATCCTGTAATAAAATAAATTAAATTCTACATAAACTCCAGAATAAAATTTTGGAAATAATGATAAGGAAAGCATAGAAGATTAATCAGCGTATTCGACAGTGCTACTATTTATGCAGCAATGTTTATAAAATTATGATTAAGAACAAGAAAGGGGAAAAATATACATTATAACAATATCATGTATTTTGTAATAAATTATGTTTTTATAAACATATAAATACCTTTTTGGAATTCAGATATGAAATGACGTGGGGAAGGGAATTTAGGAGTAGGAATACATTAGACAATCCCGATGTAGGTAGCGGAAAAAGAATCGATATCGACGACATTATATGTGCGATTAAGAAACTGAAGAATGGCGAGGCTGCTGGTGTGGACGGTATCAACGCTGAAATGCTTAAGAGCTGTGGCGGATATTTGTTTGTATGACTGAGCGAATTTATGAATATGTGAGTTGTGAATGTTGAAGTTCTAAATGTTGGAGAAAGGCGATTATCGTTCCAACCTACAAGGGAATAGGTATTAAAGGCGACTGTACTAATTATAGAGCGATTAGCCTACTAAGTACATAGGAAAAATATTTACCAAAATACTTATCGGGAAGGTTATGGGAATAACTAAGGAAAGGATCTAGCAAGTCCAATGTGGATTTATAACAGGAAGATCATGTGCAGATCAGATATTCAGCTTGAGACAGATCATAAAAAAAAGTTTGAAAGTAAACAAAAGAATTTTCTGTGCATTCGTTGATCTGAAAAAAACTGTCGATAAGGTGAATAGATCTAAACTGTGGGAAGTCCTGAAAGAGTATCGATTGAATGGTCGGCTTCTAAAACCAATTCAAGCAATATATAATGGTAGTAAAGCGAGTGTAAGAGTGAATGTATAACTGAGTGATTGGTCTGATATTAGGCAGGGCGTTTGCGGATGATAAGATTGTTACGGCAGAATCAGTCGACGATTTGCAGAGAACGACGAGCAGACTGGATACCAGCATAAGGAGTATGGGTCTCAAGATTAACGCAAATGAAACAAAAATGATCGTGTTTGAAAGAAGGGGTTAGTATGATGGCTTTGCGAAGCTCATCATGTGGGGTGATTGCTAGAGATTGATCAATGACCTGCATCGGAGCGGTGTTGTGGGACGAGTGTGTCATTTGAATGTACATCATGAGACTTCTAGATTGATCTAAACCCTATCTCTCACTGTAAAGGAAGGAATTGTTTCAGGGATAATTTCAGATATTCAAATAAGACTTAAAACAAAACAGTCTCGAGTGGTACTAAAATAAGACCACTGGATGGATTCCAGCGTCATCTGTTTTAAATTTAGAATAGCAGAATGAAGTTATCCTATTCAAAAAAGGACACGCAAAAAATGATACCGTGAAAAAAGTCTAGTTTTTACAGTGCTTCTCCTACACATCCCTTGCTTACCGATACCATATAAAGCCCTTGGCCACCGGTAGTATAACGAGGCTAGAACCGAAAAAGAGCTCACCCCGAAAGGGATTTGGCTCAATGGTATAATAATAATGATTTATTATTATAATATACATAAATATAAATAACATACATATATATTTCTGGATCTTATGTAGATATTAATTAATTTTATTATGGGATTGTATTATTTAATTCCGTAAATTGAATAAATGCCATTTTGGGCCCTTCTTGGACATTCTTGTTTTCTACCTCAGAGTTACTGGCATACTTGACTTTTTTATTAATTTTTTTTTAACTATTAGCAGCGCAGTTTAATTCTGATAATTTTCTCTTTGGGAATTTATGTTTCATTAGACAGAAACGCTTGAACGTGAAATCCGATCTCTTGTAATCCAGAGGTTCAAGTTGTGCTATTATGATTGCAGGGGTTTCTGAATATTCACATTCCTTTTTCATCTTGGATTATATACCAGAGTATTCCATTTCAACTGCAAATGATGCATCGTAGCTTTGCATAAAAGAAGCAATATATAATGCTCCAATAGTAGCATCTTCATCCAGCAGTAATTTACATGTTACTTTATTACAGTAATTTATCTAACAGTATCTTTTGATCCAGAAATAAGGTAAAGGCTCCGGTTCGTAACCCCCGACCATTTCGTAACCCATTAAGCGTATACAGTGATTTTTTATATAATACAATAGAAACTGTTGGCTGATGTGAATTTCTTTTCAAAGTAAAAATAAAAATGTACAAAA
>JAUMHM010084394.1:0-12438 GCA_032362435.1 Melikaiella ostensackeni | reverse complement strand
TTCATTATCTTATGGATTAAAAGTGTCATACATTGTTGTCTTCCTGAGGTATGTATATATCATAAATCTTTTCATATTTCTTTTGAAGGCGCAAAAAGAGTATACACCTTTACGAAATGTGTGTACAATTAGAGAAATCCGTCTCAATTCATATGAAGGTCATATCATCAATTAGGTGATATGAGGTTATGTTTGTAATGAGAAAAAATTCGATAAACGATGCCATAAGGTCATAATGAGTAATATAATTGGCAAATTAGTGAGGCTTTCTTTTTGATATTCTAAGATTTTGAGCGCTTTAAATTCAAAACAGTTGAACTAAAAACACCTTCAGTTTCAAATTACGCAGAAAAACAAGCGATAAGAAGCGTAGCAGCTTATGGTTAAAGTACGTTAAAATCGGTTAGGATACGGGGTAACATCCGGCTTGGTAATGGATAAATGGGTAATAAGGTACTGCCCTCTAGCGAAGTCTGGCGGAGAATCCTTGAGTTGTCACGGAGAGCTTACATCGTTTCCCAGCATTACCTGCAACGTTCCTTAGGTCCAGTTTTTTCTGTGTTCATGGTGCCTTGGTAGCTCAGGCGGTTAGACTCTCAGACTTCACGTTAGAGGTCCGGGGTTAGATCCCTGAGCCGGTACCTCTGAAAATTCTTCTATGTACTTTTACTGAATGTACTTGCACCATACATTAGTCGCTCGCTTAAACTACTCAAGTGGAGACTAATGTAGCTGAAGCCTGACCATGGATCATGAGAGGGTGAAGAGAAGCAATCATCCGGTCTTTCTCCCTCTCATGATATAAGGTTAGGTCTCAGCTACTCTTATTTCCTCTTGAGCAGCTGAAAGCTGCGTCTAGCGTACGGTGTAAGTATATTTGCTGAGGTTCTGGTGGCTCGGATTCACCTCAAGCTGTATGTCCTCCTATCAGGAACTTGACTATAACCCAGTCCGTGGGTGGTGTGGTGAAAAACAAACCAGGCTGCCCAATATTTCATGTTAGGCATATTGCTCTCATCAGATCACTTAACTACATTATAAAAATGTGTCCGTGACTGATGATACATACCAGGACAAGTCCGTGCAGAAAGTTTCGTACAAAAAATTCCAGCTTGAAGCTGCTTTCTAGCCTAATCGTTTGAAATTACTTTAAACTAAATTGAACTGAACTTAAAACATAGGACTTAAATAGAGCGTGGTCGACATCATAGCAGAATTGAAGAGAAAAAAAGTTTATAGTACCATAATTTAGCCCGAATTCATGTAATATTGGATATCTCCCACACTAATACATTATCGAAGTGGATATTAATTAATTAGAGATTTAGGTCGTCAATTAAAAATGTATGCCTTTACTTAAGATTACGCATGTTGACTTTCTACGAAGAGACAAATCAAGGTGCCGCGAGAAAGCTTTCAGTCGTTTTATCCCTTACAAAGGGGATGAGATTGCAAGCTTGCCGTTTTTTTAGCTGCTCAATAGGCAAGGAGTAGCGTAGGGAAATTTGAATTTCTCTTTCGATGTGCGCACTCGCCTATCCCATACCCTACCGGCTTTCCCAAAACCAAAGCAACAAGCAGGCTCACATCTAGCATGCAGAAAAGCAAATTTTGATCGACCGGTTTTGACAGATTAATAAATCCGGAATCTGAAGACGGCAATTTTACAATTATCAAGACTATGGGTCAATTGTTGAAGAGGAACTATCGTTGTAGTGCGGTACGCTCGTAGATAATCCGAATTAAGGGGTTTGGGTCAGTCAGAATTTTCAAAAAATCGATTTTTTTTATTGCATTTTCTGAAAGAACAACATTTCGAATATGTTGTTTTAAAATTTTATCGAAATCGAAGCATAACTTACGAAGATACATGACTTTAACCGATGGTGCCCCGAGCGGTCTGTCGCTTTATCCAGTTTAACTTCGAAGGCTAAGCTGTGCACACGTCGAGTTGTTTGCTTTGAATTTTGAACGCGTTTTTCTCGAAACAACGTTTTTGAAGTCGGTGCGCATGATATCTTCAGAATGGCTCAACCGATCATTACCAAATTTCAACCAGTTATTTTAAACATAATTTTGGAGTACTTGAATGATCGATATTTTGATTTATAATTTTTTTTTAACCGAAAAGTGAGCGATTTTTTCAAGGGAAATAAAAATTTTGTGTTTACACATCCGCCATTTTCTTGAAAATTGAAGTTTTGACTTAATTCTTCATTTAAGTACAAGGGAATATCGTTTTTCAACTAATCCCGTTGTATTTTTACTTTCGGATGATCCAGTCATGAGTTACGATGCGCACCGCAAATCACTTTTTTTTTGGACCTCTGGCAGTTTGACTATAACTTGCTTGTTTATCGATATTTTTATCTTAAAAAGTTACTGTAACTTCTTGAAATGTGTATTATTCGAACTGTAGAACATCTGTCAATAAGTAATAAAACCTGTTTCCAAAAAAAATTCCTAAAAAAATCGTTTTTTTTTTGGCCTTGCGACTGACCCTAACTCCTTAAGGCAAAAGAGTGAGCGAGATCGTTAAGCTTTATGAGGGTGGCATATACTGTAAAATTGCCTGCAGCCATGTGCTCAGTGGAACACTATTGCGCAGCCTAAAGTTCAGTGGGACTCTAATGCGCATCTTTGAGTACAGTGAAACTCTACTACGCAGCTATAAATAACAAAAACAGACTTCCAATTGTTTAAGCAATTTTTCGACAAAATATCCGAAATTCACACCTTCTCTGAGTAATATGAACTAATCGATTTAAATTGAGGATTAACACAATCGATTCAGTTTATTGTTAATTGTTCAAGCAATTTTTGATTGTTGAAGTGTAACTTATGTCTGAGATAATGCAGAAAAGTGTAGTTTTTTGCAAGTTTTTGAACAAATTTCGTTAGTTCCTCTTATATTAACACTTTTTATCACTTACTTATATTTTTTTAGCAATTTCTATTTGTTTAAATAATTTTTTTGATAAGACTAACCAAATTTTCACTTTTTCTGAAAAACATGAGCTGCCAATTAGTTAATCGTTGTGTGGATTTCTGATTTGAAGTAAGCAGTTCAAGTAATTTTGAGATGGTGTAAATTTTTGATATTTTCTCCAAACAAATTGTTTAAACGAATGAAAATTCTGCGTCAGTGATGAAAACTTTGAGCATAAGAGGCTTCAATGAAATTTGTTTAAAAATTTGAAAAAAAAACTACAATTTCCGGCATTATTTCAGTCGAAAGTTAGATTTCAACAGTGAAACATTATTTGAACATTCAACAAAGAAGTGAATCGATCATGTTGATTTTTGATTGAATCATTCAGTTCATGTGACTCAGAGAAGATGTAAATTTTTTATATTTTGTCGAAAAAAATTGTTTCAACTAATGGAAATTATTTGAAAAATGATGGGTAAGTGGTAAAAGTACCAGACATACCCAAATTATATCGGGTTCAATGACAAAGTTGCAAAAAAACTACATGTTTATTCCTTATTCCAGTCAAAAGTTACATTTGAACATTAGAAAGTTGTTCAAACAATTGCAGCAGGGAAAGCTAAAGGGTGCTACGTTCACTTTTTGACGAAATTGAATTTCCTTTAAAAGTCATACTTCCTGACTTTTTCACACCTATTTCAGTAAAAAAATGTAGGTTTTGCAATTTTTCACCCTAACACTAAGTATTTTGATGTAATTAAATATTTTTAAGTTTCAAAGAATTCAAACTAAATGAATGAAGTACGAGTATGTATTGTAATGCCGACATTATGGAGCCTACGGAAAATTTGGTGAAATTATGCGCAAGATCCGTGCACAGTGGGCCCGAAGACGCACAAAAATGGCCAAAATTCGAGATTCCTTCAGGTGAGTGTGAAACTTGGTATAAAGAGGTTGTTGGAGTTGTGTCAAAAATTATGGCGAATTTTTTATATTTTCAGTTTTTACTATTTAATAATATGAAAAACTAGAAAGTCAAAAAAATTTTCTTGTTCAATTTAGAATTTTTTTAAATGCGCAAAAAACGTGTTTTTTCTATCAAGTCATATGCGCCCATTTTGAAATAGGTTTAATATTTCCAACCTGACATTTCTTCGGCTTGAACTCAAGCAACGTGTTATCTTTTTGCTATTTCTGAAAAAAAATTTCATGATTTAGGTATTCTTTTTCGCGAGTTCGGAACGTTTTACGAACAAACCACAAAAAAATGTTTTTTTATAAAAGCAAAATAACAACGTGTTTCTTTCATTCAAGGTGAAAAAATTTCACGTTCGAAATATTCATCTTTTGCCAAAAAAATGTGCAATTCACTCAATCAACAAAAAAATGTTTTTTGTACATTTTCAAAGAATTCTGAATTGAACAAAAAAAATTGTTTCATTTATAATTTTTCATTACTGGTCACTATAGTAAAAACTGCGAATACAAAAAAATTCGCCATCATTTTCCTAATCAATGGGAAGTTTTCATTTTGAGTGTTCAAATTCAAAAACCAAACAGAAGATATCAACCGATTATAAAATATTTCTTTTTACTTTTTTCGGATGCCAACCCTTAATTGGCATTAAGGGTTTTCAGATTCCACATGAATCTGAATGTTTCAGATTCATGTGGATTTAGACCTATCCAGTTTTCGTCAACTCTCGACGTTTTGAGACCACCTGAGTCAGAAAAAATAGTTCTTACGAAAATGTCTGTCAGTTGTCTGACGACGCGATAACTTTTGAAGGAATTTTCATATTTGAATCTTCTTTTGCACACTAGTTTGTGGTCCAAGAAGAAAGGTTAAGTTCGTTAGTCCGCCTTCTACTGCCAATATTTATGGTCTTAGCCTTAGAAAATCAAATTGAGAAAAGTAATAATTCAATTTTCCCACGAAACCACGCTAGATACGATAAATAGATACAAGACCAAAATTATTTGTCTATGAAAGTCCTACAAAATTGTCCCCGACTGTTTTTCAATAGCAATAATAGTTTTTGATTTGAACGTGGAAAATTCCATAAGAAAATCGAAAATTCAAATTTATAGCTAAGTAACGCAAAAAACGATGAAAGCTTCAACAGAAAAATTACCCACCTCAAAAAGACCTGTTAAATTGAGTGTAACCATTTTTTGTATCTATATTTCACTCCTAAGCTGACATTAATAAAATCAATATATTCATAAAAAAAATATTTTTATTACTTGTGTCGGTTTTAAGATTTGCCAAGTTATTTATTACCAATTCAAAACATACATTTTTAGCAATTTTGTATCAAATTAAACTTTTCTCATGGTTTCTTACATACTGCAAATTTATGCTGGGAAGTATTTGATTTAGGTGCATTTTGCTTAATTCTTTCTCACTTTCTTCTACAATTTTTCAGCTGAGCATAAAAATATAATGTAAAATGTTGATTTTCTAGAATTTAAACTAAGTTCAGTCTAAGTTCATCGCTCCCAATCGGGTCAAATTATTTTCTTTTACAAGAAAGTCCAGCTAGCGGTTGACTGGCCAATAACTAACGTTCGACGAGACGGTTTGTCCAGGGCCGAGCCAGCGCCAGAAGATTTTTCCACACTGGGAGATGCGATAGAGGGAAATGCGCAGAAAAACCTATCCCCTCCACTGTGTGCTAAGGAACACCAAAAACTGGCCAAAATTCAAAATTTCGTCGGAATGGTATGAAACTTAGTATAACAGGCTCTTCGAGGTCGTCGATGTCAATTTTGAAGTCAAAAGTTACAAATTCAAAATGACAGATCCAATATGACGGCCGAAATTTCAAAATTTTCACATATTTGCCTAACACTTGGTACAAGGGAGTTTTTCAGGTTGCTAATTTCGACTCTGACGTGAATAGTTACAAATTAAAAATGACAGATCCAATATGGCGATAAAAATTTCTGAATTTTCACAGATGTGCCTGAAACTCGGTATGAGGGGGTTTTTTGACATCACTGTTTCAATAAACTATATTCAAAATATGAAATGAAATGAACAGACTTATTGCCAATAACTGATATTACTTTTACGTAATGCATTTACATTCATAATCCGTCAATCGATTGACGAATCTATAACTTCGTTGTCTTTCAACTCGCTCCAAAGCCGCAATTTCCGTCTGCTTTAAATAGACATAATATCGTGTGCATCGTTTGAAATCGCTTATGTATCCAGCGCGCAATATTTATATGAAAAAGTAAGTCATCCAACACTTTTCGTTGTACTTGGAGTACTTCTTGTTTTTCAGTTTTATACTTAGTCCATATGCGCTGTGGCTAATTTTTTAGGAAGTTAATATCAGTCACAATTTTGACAATTGAACATTCATAACCCCCACCGAACGACCACCAGACGATTCCAAAAAGAATTTTTGAAAAATATGAAAAAGTGGAGTGCAGCGTGAAGTTGGCACTCCATTATTGAAAATGCTGTGTTTTTGGTAATTTTGACCACCAATCGCGAAAATACACCTTAAGACGACACCAAAAGATTCCTCCAAAAAATTAGGATTTTTTAAATGGTTAGAATGCTAACTTTGCGGGCATATGGATTTTGTTAATTTGAGAATGAACGATTAAAAGTTAAGACTGAAGAACGACAAACCCTGAATGCGTAAAACGGCATCATTTTAAAGTTTCTCTCTGTAAACTGAATGATTTCATATTTGAATTGTGCTTTATAAACATGAAAATTGCATATGATTAAAAACTGAATACTTTCACGTGATATAAAAATTTAGTGACATTTAAAGTGATTCAAAAGATTTTTCCACTGAAAATTTGTAAAATTCCGCGAGCTCTAAGGGATGTACGAAAAACCAACAGGAATTCATTTTAAAAATATATTGCAGCAGCTCAAAACAGATGATGTAAAATAATGATGAATTTGCGAAAAAAATTGTTTTATATAATATGAGCACTGAACTTAGGTCACAAATACTATTTTGATAACTAAGAAGTATATAAATCGTAAATGGATCATTGTGAGTTGACCAAGAAAAATAAAACAAATTTCACCAGGCAAAGCCGGGCGAAACCAAGAAATTACCTGAAACACACTAACTCTAAATTTTCACTAATTAATAGTGAAATTTCATTAATTCAATTAGACAAAAGTTTGTTACTGAGGATTAGAAAGAAAATTCTAATTCGATTAGTCGAAATATTCACTAATATTTATAAGGCAGTGTCTGTGTGTACCTAAAAAATCCGGCTATTTGTACCGTAACTTTGGTACACGTAGCCACAGCCCATTTGTGAATAGCAACGTTCAGTCAAAGAACGCGAGTGTGTAAGTTTTCAACTTCATTGAAACAATAAGAAGGCAATGCTGTAAAATTTGTGAACATATTACGTCATATCTACCCACATAATCGTACGTGTTGACCAGTTATTATGCCCCAAAATGGAAGAACTAGAATTTATTTCTTACACACCTAATCTAATTTACCTCACTTTATACACGTTTGAAATAATCCCACATCACGTCCAACATTTCATATTTTAAGAAATCTATAAATTTTCACTGATTCATATTTAGAGAAAATATGAAAATGTCCCATGAATTGCTACCCCATGTGCAAATTGCCCATACCTTTGCGTCATCTAGTCCATGACCGCTAGTTTTATTAGAAAATGTAATGTATGCTCATTTCCAAATATAAAATGCATAGTACTCTTCCTAAAAAAACCAACGTGAAAATGAATTGCTAGACTTCTAGTACTCAATGAAAGATTTTAGATTTGCATTTTTATCCGTGTAGAAACGCTATAGAATCTTCATCAACGCGAATGTGAAATTTATCCGTCGCCAGATAGATTTTACGGCATCATACAAATATTTATCAGTTATTTTTACAAAATTGTCAAATTAGAAAAAAAATTTAAATGTATCAGTGTAAATATTCACATTATTCGCATTTGTGTCAAAAGAATTTCATTTCTCCAGGAGATTGCACAATCAACAGCTACTTAAAAGATCATAAAGTGCGCTTTTTTTTGTCCCAGGAGATGGAAATTTTTTGACGCACGGAGTGTGGGACTCGGCCTAAAAACCCGAAGTACCCAGTAGAACTCCCCCCTTTTCCTGCCAAACCACTCCTCGGAGTCCGTTGTCGCATTACTTCAAGAACATGTGTTATGAGCGACTACGCTGAGCCTTGGCGTCCTGCTCTTCAGCCTGCTTGGCTTTCTCTGCGGTATATTGAGGCCTCCTCCTAAGGTTTGCCTCCCTGAACGCCGCACATCTCGATGGCCCCAGAAGATGGTTGGTCCGGAGCTTGAACTCCTTAGTGACGCAAAGGTAACACTGTGGCGTGCCGTTACGTTATAAAGTTCTGTATCCCTCCTAGCCGCCTCTCCAGCAACTCATTATTTAGTGGAGGTCCCTATCAGATGGCCATTGCCTTGGCATCCACAGCACCAAGCAGCCTCCGCCTTCTTCCTGACTCTGCAGGACACCCAACTTAACTTGATGTGTTCTGACTCGAGATGCCTCGCGGCGATCTCCTCGCTCATCTCCGCATATGCTCTCAGACTTCCCCGGAATGCTTTCTTCGTGCTGCTGACCTTGAAATCCCTTTCGTAATGTCACAGAAGAATTTCTTCAGGGCTTCCTTCACTACTTCTTCCTCTGTCGAGGATTTGAGGTCGAGGATCTCCACCTCGATATGGGGAACTAGCTCGCGCATGTTCCCCTCGTTTCTTACAGCCTCCCTGATGGCAGTTGCCAGTTTTGCCCTGCCCTCTGTCTCGCTTCCAGCCTCGATGAGGACGTCGCCGTTCTTAGTTTGCCTTACGGCCTCATGTTGACACCAAGGGTGTCCAGCTTCACCGTGCTCTTGAGGTTTTTAAGGACCTCGGCGTAGCTTGAACCCATGGTCGGTTTAATAAAAACCCCCTCAGACCGCTCGTCTCCTGGTTTCCTTTCTCTTCTCCCGCCTGCTGGCATGTCTCTCCTCCGTGGTTTCGCTCCCTGACACTGCTTCTCTGGCGTCGCTCTAGAAGTCCCTCGTCCTCTGTTCTTGAGTGGGCGCGACAGTTGGCTAGGCTTCTTTCTCCGTCTGAGTCTGTTTGTTGACCGTGTCCACCATTTTCCTTTTTTGCCTCTTAGCCTGAACCATGTTGGTAAGTGCAGGACCAATGCCCCGCACAAAATCGTCGTGAAACGCCTCTGATAACCCAAAATCGACATCTATCTTGGCAATCACTTCCTCCGTACGGTTGTTCCCGCCTTGACTTGGGGTTTCTTCCTTCAGGATCATACCTAGACCATTGGCCGCGACTGCTTATTTGGTTGTTTAACCGTATTCAGCCGGAACCCTCGGTACAGGGTCCTACTATCCGCAACCCGAGTACGCACCCGGTAGCCTGGTCAGAGGCGCACTAGTGATGCGTAAAATGCCAAATAAATAACTATCGAGTGTATAATAATAGAGAATCAACAATAAGCTGTAATAATATAAGCTCAGCATGTATAATAGGCAGGGTAGATTCTAAACATACGATTTATACACTATATTTATTTTTATTCCAGCGAAATGTATTAATTACATCGCTCATGTACTTAACCAAGTACCTATTTTTTATGCACATTTTTCATTTTGACGACAGTATAAATATTATTTTTGAAGTTTCTTTTCATTCACTTGAGATTATGACATATATGTGAAGACAAGTAGTCATTAAGTACACACAGCAGCCATACCTTACACTTAACATTCATGTATGACCGATCTGATCGTCACATACTGTCATACCCAACTGACATAAATATGTGACTGAAAATAATTGTCGCTATCCCAGTGGACAAAAAATTAAAAGACGTAAGGGAAACGTGTCTAAAATTTTTGATCTTAAGTAACTTTAGAAGTAAAACCGATTGCTAGTATTATAGTTTGTTATTTGTTTTATAAAGTTCATATACATATAAGCTCGAAAAATATCCAAAAGGCAATACATTTTTATATTGAAAAAAATATGTGAACTACGTCAAATATGTCTTAATTCTTGCATTCTATCTTTGTTGTTTTACTTGCGTTGTTAACAAAAAATGTTGTAACAAATTAGTAGGGTACTGAGCACGAATGCACCTACGTGTTTTATGAATATAATATGTCTATACAAAAATAGTGAGGGAGCCCCTCCTTACTTGGTAGTCATCTTTTCCGCATTAGAACACCCTAAAAACCTTACTTTGAGACAATGGATGTTTTTAGGACGTTTTAATGACGATTTCAGACATTTCTGCCTATTGTGTATTGATGTGATGTCGAAGCTGCATGACCTGATTGTGACTCGATTATCGGCGTTAACCGAGACATATTGAAAGGTCTATCTGCAGGATATAACTCCTCCCTCTCTCTTTTGGGCATGAGTTCTTCTTCGTCGGTTATCACATGTACTTTAATTCGTCTGTGAAGTTCATCAAATAAACCACGTAGCACATTTCCATCACGTCCGTTATAGAATATCATTTTTCCAACGATCCAATCATCTTGTACTATCGTAGCAACTGGTTGACGGGTACGTATAAAGTTATATTTTCCATTCCCTGATTTTAACTTATGGGTACTATTGGCAGGAAAAATGTGGTAGACCAATCTTAATACTGGTGTGTGATGAATGTTTGAACTGTGAGGCTCGACAGGAGTAGGGCCGATTTGCGAACTAAATTCTGTATGAAAAAATAGAAATGGATCAGGATGAATTTCAATACTTCATACCTGTATACTATAATTATAGAGCGACCAACAAATAGAGGTCGCGAGATGCGAGACGCCCAATCGACTGGGACTTTACAGGGTTAAAGTACACTCAAATCCATCATACATGTACTTTTTCTTTATGTCCAATGGGCCTTAGCTTCCAAGATATTCATGTTTGAGTGTTTGAGCGATTCTCATCAAATATGCACATTTGTGTAACCGCCAAATATTTTATTAATTTAAGGCCCCTAATATAATGAGTCTAGGTAATCACCTATGGGTCGTATGGCTCCACATGTAACTGAAGGTGGAATTATCAATTATGATCATCCAAATTTAGCTTAAATTAATTGTGTATATAATCTAGTGTAATGATATTGAAGACGTGTTTTTATATTTTTTTATCTCAGCCTTCAGAGCATATTGAACTTTATAACCACTTTTTGATTTGCGGATGAACCTTTGCAGTTCAGACTCTGCAGGAAAATTGTTTTGCGGAAATATGTTTTTTGGCTTCATAGGGAATAAATGTGAAGATGTACTCCATAAATTATAACTTTTGCATCAATGCTGAAATCTGTAATGAGCAAAATATAAGACATTTTCCGCGAAAATCAGGCGTGTATCTTTTCACTGTAATTCCCCTGGCACGTTGTATTTCCAAGACAAGCAACATATTCTAAATAAGTTGTAGCACAACATTTGTATCCTAGTAACCTTCAAATAAAATCACTTGTAGGTTTTGAAAATTCAATTAATTTTTCTTCGAATTAGGAAGAATATGGCGTGTAATCTCCTCTGGCCTGTAACCTACCCTGGCATGTTTTAGAGCAATTTGAAGTTTTTAATAACTTTTAAAACAGATAATAGAGAATGTAGTCATTTCATCTACTTAAGCATGAATGTTGATTCATGTAAACGAATAAAAAACAGGATTTCTATAATATATTTCTTCAAATTAAATTATTGTAAGTGTAATCTCCCCTGGCATGTACTATTCCCGAACATATTTTCGTCATAAAATAATATTTCAACGTACTTTTTTGTCAATTTTGGCATTTATAGTTTACATGCATTCGATATAGTATGTAATAAGCCATATGTATTTAATCAAAATAAGCTGGTTGAATAATACCTATGAATTTGCAACTTCATTTTTTATAAACAAATAAACTAATCCTGCGTGACCACGTTGCATACGTGTATGGTACACCACCACACATATATCTAAGCCAAAAAAACATCATTATTATCACTTTTAATATTTCAATAATCCAAACACGAAATTGCCGCTTCTGATGAGAATCACTCATTCACGCTTGAGCGCTCAACTCGCCACTGCCGAGCGCGGACCGCGCTCACGCATAAATACTCAAACCTCGATATCTCGGAAACTAAGGCCCATTGAATCAAAAGAGAAAGACGTGTCTAATTGATTTTGATCAAATTTCATCCTGTGAGCCCCGGACCAAACGGCGGCAGCCTCTTGCAACCTCTCCTTGCAACTAGGGAAACATATTATGCAATCACAATAAATTCCAAGGGGTAAAATTTTGATCTAACAGGGAGTCAGTCCGTTACAATGGCTATCCTAAAACAGTTGGATATTATATACTAAAAACTCCTCACATATTTTATTTAATATTTCATCTGATTGAATTCGCCTGATAAAATAAAAAAATAGAAATGATCAGGGACTTTAAATTTGAATTTTTACATTCTCATCAGAGAAGGTATTAGATTTGTGTAAAA
>JAUMHM010084393.1:0-12438 GCA_032362435.1 Melikaiella ostensackeni | reverse complement strand
AAGAGCAACATAATCTGAAGCTTCAGTTTCAGGTTAGCCCTGAAGAAGTGAACTGCAATGTTCACGAAACGTCGGCATAATTCGTTATTGATAAGCAACAAGTTATTTGTTGTTTTTGATAGAAGAATTGTAATTGACGTGTCCATTGCAAATCTGAAATAAATGTAAGTTTCACGGTTCTGCTTTAATCTTGCGTTGATCTCTAATAAATTTTTACTTGAAGTTATTTCGACTTTTTATTTCTTATTTTCACCGGTTCATTCGGTATTTCTCTACTGGTTCAATCAGTCATTTTCACTGGTTCATCAGTATTTTTTACTTATTCAATCAGTTATTTTTCACTGAAGTAATCAGTGAAATTTGACTGATTCACAGTAATATCTTTTTAGCTATTTGAAGCAGTCAAATTTCAGAGATAATCAGTAAATTTTGACTGATCCAGATTGAGAGAGCACAAAACAGATGAATTTCTACCCGAAAAATATTACTTTTTTACCATAAAAGATGACATTTCATTCCAAATAGTCAAATTTTTAACAAAACAATTGAATTTTTATACAAAAAACATAACTTTAACAGAATAGTTGAATTTTCAAAGAAATAATTAAAATCTTAACATAATAGTTGAGCTTCTAACCAAATAGTTGAACTTCCGACCCACAAAGGTGAAGTTTCCACCAAATATTTGAATTTGTAATCCAAACAGAAGGATTTAAAAAAAAACATGGGAATTTTTGACCAACAAGGATGACTCCAGCAAAATAGTTGCATTTCCAACAAAATAAATAAACTTAAAACAAAATGGTTGAATTTTCAAGCCACAAAGATGCATTTTCTACCAAAAGTTGAATTTTGAAGCTAGGAGGTCAAATTTTTCAGAAGACGGTTGTATTTTCAACCCGTAATGTTGAATTTTCAATAAAAAAGTTCATAAAAACCAAAGGAGATGAATTTTTACAATAAAAGATGAACTTTCAATACAATCGGTCGAATTTTTAACGAAACAATTAAATTTTCACACAAGAAATGTAACTTTCACAAAATAGTTGAATTTTCAAAAAAAAAAAAAAAAGAATTTTCAGCATAATAGTTGAGTTTTGAACCAAATAGTTGAATTTGTAACTTACAAAGGTGAATTCTCAACTAAATATTTGAATTTTCAATCCAATTAGACGACTTTACAAAAGCAGTTTAATTTTCGACCAGGAAAGATGACTTTATCAAAATAGTTGAATTTTCAATAAAACAAATGAACTTGAAACAAAATGGTTGAATTTTCAACCAAAATCGCTAAATTTTTCACTTAAAAAGATGAATTTTCAACCAAAAGACGAATTTCTTCGAAAACGGTTGATTTTTCAACAAAAAAGGTAATTTTCAACAAAGAAAGATGAATTTTCAACCAAATAGCTGAATTTTCAACTTACAAAAATGAATTTTCAACAAGAAAGAACGAATTTTCTACCAGAAGACAATTTTTCGGAGACAGTGGAATTTTCAGCCAAACAGTCAATTTTCAATAAAGAAATATGAATTTTCAATCATGAAAGTTGAATTTTCAACCCAAAAAGATGCATTTTCTACGAAATAGTTGAATTTTCAAGCCAAGAAGCCGAATTTGTTGCAAACAAAAGTGAAAAAATTAATTTTTATTCTGTATAATTACTTTTTAACAAACAAAAAAATGAACTTTTCGACCAGTTGAATTCAACCAAAAAAGACAAATTTTTGACAGAACAGTTGATTCCTCAACCAAATAGATGAATTTTCAACAAACAAAATTAACTTTCTATCCAGAAGGACGAATTTTTAAGAAAATACATGAATTTTCTACCAAATAGTTAAATTTTCAACTTGAAGAGAATAAATTCCCAGCCAAAAATGAAATATTTAAATCTTCGGATGAGAAACTGATTTTTAACCAGCTATAACACGAATTTTAAACAAAATAAGTAAATTTTCGACCAAAGAGGTGAATCTTGAAAAATGAATTCTGTACAAAATAATTGACCTTTAAACCATATGTTCAAATTTCTAACCAAAAAAATGAATTCTCTCCCAAGAAGATTAATGTTCAAGCAGAAAAGACAAATTTTCAACAAAGTACATTAATTTTGAACAAAATGGTTTAATTTTGAAGCCAAAAGTCGAATTATCCACAAAACAGTTGAATTCTCAATGCAAAAATTCAGATTTTTAATCAAACATTTGAATTCTTAACCCGCAAATATGAATTTTCAACAGACAAGATAATTTATAACAAAAAAAAATGAATTCTTAGCGAAATATGTAACAGTATTTCAATCAAACGCGATTTTAATCTAAAATCAAATACAGTTGAAACCAACGAAAAGACAAATTTGCAACAAAAAAGTTAAATATTCCACAAAAACAGATTAATTTTCAACCAAAGAGATGCATTCACAACCAAAAAAGATGAATTTTCAACAAAGGAAATTAATTTTCTACCAAACAGCACGATTTTTCAAAAAAATACATAAACTTTAGGAAAAAGAGTTCAATTTTCAGATAAAAAAAAACTTGCAACCAGATAGTTGAATTTTAAGCTAAAAAAGATCATTTTTAACCAAAAACTAAAGGAATTTTTAAAACAATAGTTACATTCTCAACTCGAGAGATGCATCTCC
Source organism: Melikaiella ostensackeni (assembly GCA_032362435.1). Classification (NCBI taxonomy): domain Eukaryota; kingdom Metazoa; phylum Arthropoda; class Insecta; order Hymenoptera; family Cynipidae; genus Melikaiella; species Melikaiella ostensackeni. The sequence goes on along the minus strand of JAUMHM010084393.1, from coordinate 9,790 downwards.
AACCAAATAGATAAATTTTTAATTTAAAATATCAATTTTCAAGCAAGAATAGAAGAGTTAAATTTTCGATAAAAAAATGAGTTTTTAACCAAAAATGAAATGAATTTTGAACACAATAGTTAAATTTTCAACCAAAGAGATTAATCTTCCACCAAGAAAATGAATTTTTAACAAAATAGTTGCATCTTTAATAAAGTAATTAAATTTTCAACTAAACAGTAGAATTTTTATCCAAACGAGATGAATTCTGAACTAGAATAATAATAGACATTTCAACGAAAACAAAAATTAACTTTGAAGCAAAAATAGTTGGATTCTTCTATTGAGTTCTATTAATTCAGTTGGAATTTCAGCTTAGAAACGAGGAAAGGTGTAAGAGGGGAAGTTTCCTGAGAACAAGGCAAAAATAATTCTGTAAAAAAGTTCGTAACGTTATTTCCACTGCCCCCCCCCCCCCTCCATTTTGTTACCAACTGTAGTTTTGGTTAAAAATTCATCTCTATGGTTGAAAATTCAACTATTGATTTCAAAATTAGTTTGATTTTTGGTTAAAAAATTATCTTTTTCAGTTTAAAAATCAACAATCTGGTTCAAAATTTATCTTTTTTAGTTGAAAATTGAACTAACTGGTTGAAAATTTATGTATTTTGTTGAAAAATCGTGCTGTTTGGTAGAAAATTAATTTCCTTTGTTGAAAAGTCATCCTCTTTGGTGAGAAATGCAACTGTTTGGTTGAAAATTAATCTGTTTTGCTCAAGGATTCAACTTTTTTGTTGAAAATTTGTTTTTTTCGATGAATTCGACTGTGTTTTGAAAATTTTGAAAATTTGTCTTTTTTGGTAAAAAATTATTCTTCTTGGTAGAACATTAATTTTTTTTGGTTGAAAATTTAACTTTTTCAAGTTGAAAGTTCAAGTATTCTATTAAAAATTCAACTATTCGTTTGAAAATTCAACTATTTTGTTAGAATCATCTTTTTTGGTTAAAAATTCGTCCTTTTGGAAAATTCATATTTTATGGTAGAAAAGTCATCTTTCTTGGCATAAAATTCACATTTTTCAACAGAAAAATGATCTTCTCTGTTCAAAATTCATCCATTTGGTTGAGATTTGCAGTATTTTGATCGAAAATCGCCTTCTTTCGTTAAATTCAACTGGTTAAAAATTCGTTTTTCTTTGTTGAGAATTTATTTTATAAACTGAAATCTCAGCTTTTCCATTTTTGTTTGAATCTTCAGTTTCTTAATTCAAAATTCAACTATCTGGGTGAAAATTGATGTATTTTGTTGAAAAATCGTGTTTTGTGGTAGAAAATTAATTTTCTTGGTTGAAAATTCATTTGTTTTGTAGATAAATCGTTTTTAGGCATCAAAATTGAACAATTTAGTTAAAAATTAATGTATTTCGTTGAAAATTTGTCTTTTCTGGTAGAACATGTTTCTTCTTGGTAGAAAATTATTATTTTTTGGTTCAGAATTTAACTATTTGGTTGAAAATTAAACTACTTTCTTAAAAATTTATTTTTTTAAGATTCACCTCTTTGGTTGGAAACTTAACTATTTCAGATTGAAAGTTCCACTATTTGATTAAAATTCAACTATTTTGTTGAAAATCCAATTATTTGTTTGAAATTTAAACTGTGTTATTGAAATCATCTTTTTTGGTTGAAAATTCAACTGTTCGGTTGAAAATTCGTCCTTTCAGAATCAAAATTCATCTTTGATGACAGAAAAGTCATGTTTCTTTGCAGAAAATTCATACTTTTCGACAGAAAAATAATCTTTTCTGTTCGAAATTCATCTATTTGGTTGAGGATTAAAACATTTTGTTAAAAAATCGTCTTTTTTCGTGAAATTCAACTGGTTAAAAATTCGTTCGTATTTTTTGAAAAGTAATTTCATAAACTGAATATTTAACATTTCCATTTTCGTTTGAATCTTCTCCTTTTCAGTTGAAATTTTAACCATCTGGGTGCAAATTTATGTACATATTTCGTTGAAAAATCTTGTTTTTTCGTAGAAAATTAGTTTTGTTCATTAAAAATTCATCATTTTGGTTAAAAATACAAATATTTGGTTTAAAATTAATCTGTTTTGGTTAGGGATCTAACTTTTTCGTTGAAAATTTGTCTTTTTCGGTTAAATTCGTCTGTGTTTGACTTTATGTTAAAATCGTGTTTGGTTGAAATTTTATCTTTTATCTATTACATGTTCTGTTATAAGTTCATATTCTTGGGTTGCAAATTCAACTATTTTGTAGATAAATCGGTTCGAGGCTTCAAAATTAAACAATTTATTTGAAAATTAATGTATTTCGTTGAAAAATTTGTCTTTATTGGTAGAAAATGATTCTTCTAGGTAGAAATTTTTTTTTCTTGGTTGAAAATTTAACTATCTGGTTGAAAGGAATACTATTTGATCAAAATTTCAACTATTTTGTTGAAAATTCAATTATTTGTTTGAAAATTCAACTATACCTTTAAGGTAATCTTTTTTCGTTGAAAATTTCACTGTTTGATTAAAGATCCATCCTTTTGGAATGAAAATTCACTTTTCATGGTAGAAAGTTTATCTTTCTTGGCAGAAAATGCATATTTTTTGACAGAAAAATAATCTTCTTTGTTTAAAATTCATCTATTTGATTAAGAGTTGAAGTATTTTGTCAAAGAATTGTCTCTTCTCGTTGAATTTAACTGGTCAGGAAGTCATTTTTTTTATTGAAAAGTGATTTTAAAAAATGAAAATTCAACTTTTCCATTTTTGTTTGTATCTAGTGTTTTTTAGTTGAAAATTCAACTATGATGGATAAAAATCGACGTATTTTATTAAAAATTCGTCTTTTGGTAGAAAATTAATCTTTTTTGGCTTGAAAATTTACCTTTATAGGCTGAAAATAAGGCTATTTGGTTGAAAATTCAACTATTATGTTAGTCTTTTTTATTGGTCAAAAATGCAAATGTTTTGTTGAAGATTCATCCTATTGGATTAAAAATTCATCTTTTATTGTAAGAATTCATCTTTCATGGTTGAAATTCTTTTTTTTTGACAAAAGAATAATCTCCATTGTTCAAAATTCATCTATTTGGTTAAAAATTCAATTATTTGTTTGGAAATTAAACTACATTATTAAAATCACCTTTTTGGGGGGAAAATTCAACTGTTTGCTTGAAAATTCGTCCTTTTGGAATACAAATTCATCTTTTATGGTAGAAAAGTCATCTTTCTTGGCAGAAAATTCATATTTTTTGATAGAAAAATAATCTTCTTCGTTCAAAATTCATCTATTTCATTAAGAATTGTAGCATATTGGTCTTTTGTTTTGTTGAAGATTCGTCCTTTTGGATTTAAAATCACTTCTCATATGTCAAAATCATCTTATTTGGTTCAAAAATTCAACTGTTTAGGTAAAAATTCGTCCTTTTTGAATATTTATCTTTTATGGTAAAAAAGTTACCTTTCTCAGCAGAAAATTCATATTTTTTTACAGTAAAATAATCTTCTTTGTTCAAAATTCATTTATTAGGTTAAGGATTGAAGTATTTTGTTAAAAAATCGTCTTTTTTTGTTGAAATCTACTGGTTAGGGAGTCGTTCTTTTTTTGTTAAAAAGTAATTTTGTAAACTGAAAATTCAACTTTTCCATTTCTGTTTGGATCTGATGTTTTTTTAGTTGAAAATTCAACTACGGTGGTTTAAACTCGACATATTTCAAAGAAAGTTCGTCTTTTGGTAGAAAATTCGTCTTTCTGCTTAACAATTCATCTTCGTAGGTTGAAAATTGAGCAATTTGTTTAAAAATGCAACCATTCGGTAAAATTCATCTTTATTGATCAAAAATTCAAGTCTTTTATTGAAGATTCATCCTCTTGGTTTAAAAATTCATCTTTTACTGCGAAAAGTCGTTTTTTTCGGTTGACAATTCATATTTTCCGACAGAAAATCATTCTTATTTGTTCAAAATTCATCTATTTGGTTGAGGATTGAAGTATTTTGATGAAAAATCGTCCTTTTTCATTGAATTCTTCCGGTTAGAGAGTCGTTTTTTTGTTGTTAAAAAATAATTTTGTAAACTGAAAATTCAACTACGGTGGTTGGAAATCGACGTATTTTAATGAAAATTCGTCTTTTGGTAGAAAATTCTTTTTTTTTTGTTTGACAATTCATCTTTTTAGGCTGAAAATTGAACTTTTTGGTTGAAAATCCAACTATTTTGTTAAAGTCATCTTCATTGGACAAAAATTCAAGTCTTTTGTTGAAGATTCATCCTTTTGGATTGAAAATTCATCTTTCATTGTAAAAAGTCGATTTTCTGGGTTGAAAGTTTATCTTTTTTGAGAGATAAATAATCTTCTTTGTTCAAAATTCATCTATTTGCTTAAAAATTCAGTTATTTGTTCGAATATCTAACCATATTGTCAACATCATATTTTTTGGTTGGAAATTCAACTGTTTGGTTAAAAATTCGACCTTTTGGAAAATTCATATTCATGGTAGAAAAGTCATCTTTCTTGGCAGAAAATTCATATTTTTTGACAGTAAAATAATCTTCTTTGTTCAAAATTCATCTATTTCATTAAGTATTGAAGTATTTTGTTGAAAAATCGTCTTTTATCGTTGGATTCAACTCATTAAGAAGTAGTTTTTCTTGCTGAAAAGTAGTTCTAAAAACTGAAAATGTAACTTTTCCATTTTTGTTTTTTTTTATCTATTGTTTTTTAGTTGAAAATTCAACTATGGTGGTTAAAAATCGTCATATTTTATTGAAAATTCGTCTTTTGATAGAAAATTATTCTTTTCGCTTGAGAATTCATCTTTGTAGGCTGAAAATTGAGCTATTTGGTTAAAAAATCAACTATTTTATTAAAGTCTTCTTTACTGGTGAAAATTCAAGTGTTTTGTTAAAGATTCGTCTTTTTAGATCCAAAATTTTTTTTTCTTTCGAATATTCTGTTTTTTTAGACTAAAATTTAACTACCTTGGTGAAAATTTATGTATTTTGTTGATAAATCGTGTTTTTTTTGCTAGAAAATAAATTTTATTGTTTGAATATTTATCCTTTTTGTTATTATTCAAATGTTTAGTTGGTAATTATTCTGTTTTATTTAAGGATCGAACTTTTTTGTTGAAAATTTGTCTTTTTCGGTTGAATTCGACTGTGTTTAACTCTAAGTTAAAATCGTGTTTGGCTGAAATATTTTGATTTATCTATCACTTATTCTGTTCAAGATTCTTATTTTTGGTTGAAAATTTAACTATCCTGTTAAAAATTTAATTATTTGTTTAAAAATTCAATTATATCCTTAAAATCGTCTTTTTTGGTTGAAAATTCGACTGTTTGGTTAAAAATTCTTCCAATTTTGTTTCAAACTTATGTTTTCTAGTTGCAAATTCAACTATGTGATTGAAACTTGACATATATTATTGAAAATTGGTCTTTTTCATACTATTCATCTTTCTTCGTTGGATTTTAATTCTATTGTTGAAAACTCAGCTTTACGGGTTGAATATTCAACTATCTTCAAAAAATTCGTATTTTTAGCTTAAAAGTTCAACTATTCGGTGAAAATGAATCTTTGTTGGTTAAAAGTTTATCTTTCTTTGTTGAAAACTCATTTTTCTTAGTTGAAAATTAACTTTATTGATGAAAATGCAACTGCCTTCAAAGAAATTCATCTTTCTGGCTTGAAAATTCAACTATTTGGTTGCTAATGCAACTGTTTGGTTGAAATTAAATTTTTGTTGTTGAAAATTCGTCACTTTTGGGTTGAAAATTCGTCTCTTTTGGTTGAAAATTCGTCTCTTTTGGTTGAAAATTTTTTTTTAGCACCAAGGCATAATGGCAACTAAACTCACTAGAAAAGCGAAAAACCGTAGACTAACGTAAAACCCGTTTTTAGCCAACGGCTATGTTACTTTCTGGGGAGGGGGTATAGGCTAAATTATGGCTGTCAACGAGGAAGATCGAGGGGTTAATAATAGCCCAAAATTGGTGACGTAATTTATGGATGGTTCTTTATTCCTCATACTCTCTACCACTGCACTCTTGATCTCCGAGTAATTTCATCTTTCACTTCTTTTCAATAAATAATCCATGAATCACTGCAGACGAACGAGAGGGCATTCAAAATGAGCAGTGGAATTAGAGTCAGAGGGAATAATTAAGAAATGGGTAGGATGAATGTTGAGGAAGAGATTGTCGCTATTGGATGCGGGCGCTGGGTTGGGGTACCCTAGTTAATATTAAATTTCTCGGACCTGAAGAGGGACGAGACTGGTGTGGCTAATTTCCGGCAGCAGACTGCGAAGACCTGGGCTACGAGAGTCGAAGTTTCGAAGAGAACTTTCCGCCTCTTGGAAGCTCTGGATTACGACGGACTTCCGGGTATTTGGTAGTGATCAAATGTACCGGTGCATTAAAGGCTAACCCGGCTGACAAGAGGTCGCGGGGAAAAGCTGTTCAAAGACTCTCTCGCCGGAGAAAAGCGAGCCTGGAACTTGGAGAAAGGGAAGGCTAAGATCAGAGTCAAGAAGGCAGGAAAGCCAAGAGGTCGGATTTCTAGAGGGTTTAATTAAGAGGGCGTGTTGTTGGTAGCCTCGTCGCGGTGATCAATAGCTCTAAGAACATTGCTCCGGGTCCCCTTCCTCCAGGTCCCCTTCTTTCAGATCCTCCGAATTCCCATCTTCTAGTTCATCTCACCCCCACTCGCCGTGTCATCGGTCTCTTTAAGAGGGTTTCGATTCCTGCCTGGATAACAGATCCCTTCGCCTTTGATGTCGGAATGTTGTCATCAGGTTGCCATGGATACTTGGGATCGAGCTTAGCGGATATTCCTTGGCCTCATTCCCTCGGGAAGAGTCAGCCCTTTAGGCACTAATTCTGGTGCTTTAATTCGAATGGAATGCTCACTTGGTCTGGAGATTGGATCTTCATAAACGAATTAGTAGTTCGGAGTTGTCATTCTCTATTTTAATTGATGTTGCCTCGTCTCAAACGTTTGTTGTAAGATGAGGTTGGAATGAGTTCATCAATATCATCAACATCATCATATCATTATTTTCATTCTTCATATTATTATACCATTAACACAAATCCCTCTTGGGCTAAGCGTAACTCGTTTGGCTCTAGCCTCGTTATACTACGGGCCACATATGTGATCCACACATATGTAGATCCGAAATATCCAACAGCCTTTCGATTTCCTAATCCATTCTTTTCAAGAACTATTCCAGCGTATACAGACGGTATTAGTTTATAGGATTTGGCAATCACCCAATCAAGGTCAGGCAGTGTCACATGATGATTCATATACATAAGAAGATGTCTTTGTTTATTCGCTGCTGTAATTCCAATTGCCACACAAGCTTCATCATGTCCGCTAATGTAAGCAACTTCACAAGGACCAAGCATTGATGCTATTACTTCTAAATTATGAATAGTTACGGTGGCAAATCGAGAATCAACGTGGCTCTTATGAAAATCAGTTTGTGCTTTGGAAAACTTCACTGACACAGTTTTAATATGCCTCTTTCCCTCAAGTGAATCAGTTCTGCGTGGTGTTAATCTTAAATAAGTACCGCATCGACTTATAATGAATCCAAAATAGCAATCAAGAATGGCAGTCAACTGATCTAAAGTTTCAACGGATCTGATGATTTCGATGCGCCTTCTTTCATCTGCTGCTCCTTCATGCATAGCTATATCAACGATAATCTTCAGCAATTTTGGCTAGTCTTACTCGATTCTGGGATGTCCTTTGTTTTTTCTCAATTTCAGTTTCTTACCATGAGTGGGATTTTTAGAACAAATTTCGTGCAATACCTTTCTTTTTTACTTCTATATTCTTTATTTCCTTCGGCATTCCTCTACTTTTATTGCAATCCTTTTCAAGAATTCTGAAGTTCCAGCTTTTTAGTCATTAGTGTTTTTTTCTCAACTTCTGTAAATAAATTTACATTATCTCTTCTCTTCAAGTCGCTTCAAGTCTATTTCTTGATATAAAATACAAATCATCTCTCTCAAGACCTCAAACACGCTTACATGTACATCCATTCAAATATATACAATTGCAACGGTAGTACCTTACGAAGCTAAACTACATTATGCACACACAAATAACTTATCACAAATTGTTACGTCCCTGGAGCTGTGGTAGAATTTTATTTTGTTGTAACCTGATGCTGATTCGTTAAAGAGAAGAGTTCGTTACCGCCGTTGAATGGTTGAAACCATAACCGGGAGAACAAATAAGGTTTTTCAAATTAAAACACAAATTCAACTTGCCAGTTCTTGAGTATATTCTTTGACAGCATCAAGATTCAGTTATAAATCTTCCATTGTTTTGCACTATATGCACATAATCCATTAGGAACTATAAACGATTTAATTCGTTGTTTAACTATTTGCAGTTCGCAGATAATTATGTTTTATAAAAATCGGCAAGAGCCGAATGCGTCGATGTGCTACGCGTTTAACAATTTAAGCTTTCAATGTTCGAGTTTTATCAAATCACGTGAGTTCCAAGAAATGATCCAACTCTAATTTATCAAATTGACTTTCGCAGGTTTAAAGTAATAATTGCGGTTAGGAGATACAAGAATCTGACGTTCATCTGCTGTGCGCGCCTTTTTATAAACTACTTTTTGGGTGGAGTAATTCCCCTAACCTAGGCCCTCAGCGAATCAAATTGCTGACGTCATGGAATTATATGGCTATTTCACCAATTAGAAACAAGGTCGTATGGCTCCACCTACTAGACAAGTCGCAAAATGAGTCATTCCATGATTGACAATTGTAAACAGTGATAGATTAGACATGACGTTTCTTTATTTCAATATGGTTACAGAATTCAAAACAGAGACACGTTTTTATTCGCGAAACTGTTTTTAAAATTTCAAATTGAAATTTGATTTTTAATGAGGATTGATTTTTCACTATTTTTTTACTCAAATTTTCTTTTATGATGAAATGAATTAAACATGCAACTTATTCATTATATTAGAAATATTAATAACATTTTAGGAAATGATTCAATATCGAACTTGATTCAATTCCCATTTTTCGTTTTAATATTTGATCCTAACCTGCAATACCGACTGAGGGAGAAAGTTTCACAATGGAAATTTTCAAGATCGATTAACATCTTATGAACTTCATAAGCCACGGTGCAGTCTTTATAGATGGTAATTGTGTGTGAAGTGCTTTATTCTCAGTCATGAAAAATATGTTTTAATTCGTTCGCGATAAGTATAATTATTTGAAAAGTGACATTTGAATAAGCGCAATGTTTCTTTTTGAATCTGGTGCTTTGTTTTGTAGCCGAAATTTACTGCTACTTGGCTGCTTTTCGCACTGCTGTTAACGACATAGCAGACGACGGTTTTTATTTAAGGTTCCTGGACCGACGATGAGAATCGATTCTTCGATTCCGATTCCCCCGCCTCCTTTAGAAAATCCCGCGAAAATTTGAAATTTGATTTAAGTTAATGAAAATTCATGAAATCAAATGAAATAAATCAGATGGAATTAATGAAAATCAACGAAGTGTGATGAAAATCAATTAAAATTAATTAAAGTTGATAAAAATTAGTGGAAATTAATTAAAATAGAATCGACGACGACTCCGGCGCTAAGCATCGATTCTGCCGTCGATTCCGACGAACAGAATCAAGTTCAAATAATCGATTCGCTGAATAGTACGTAAACTTCAACTGTGCAAAATTTTACCCGCAACAAAATTTAACTTCACTTTTTTCTGTGAACCGACGAATCGCACGCACGACGTGCCGCTGAAAG